>JAVYIG010002610.1:0-237323 GCA_035222895.1 Strongylocentrotus droebachiensis | reverse complement strand
CCAAAGAGGGGGCCTGGTTATTGGAAACTAAACACCTCCTTACTTTCGAAACAACAGAATATCGAGGACCATCAAAAAATGACATTCAGTATACTATTCGTGACTTACTTGTCTCCTTTAAAAATATAATACCTAAAATTCAGAGTAAAACAAAGATTTATGAAAACGTCCACAAATGACACAAAAAAGGGAAAAAGCCAATTGACTTTGCTAGAACAAGAAATTAACCATTTGAACAATATGCTAATAGGAATTCGGATTGAAACTTGTTGCAAACCTTAGAAATAAAGAAAAGGGAATTTGAGGAAGGGCAAGAAGAGCAAGTTCGAGAATTATTGTAAGAACGAGAGCAAAATGGGTAGCTGAAGGAGAGCAAAATTAAAAATAGTTCTTTAATTTAGAAAAAAAAAAAAATCTTTCAAAGGAATGCATTATAGAATAGCAGACAGAAGATAGACTTGTTACAGCTATGAACAAAATGTTGGAAGAGGAACGATTGTTCTATGGTAGACTGTATTCAGCAGACAATAAGAATTTCCATTTTCGGTTTAACTTAATAACATTTGGAGTAGGCTTTAAAGATTATTATTATTATTATAATGCAGGAATTTCCTTGATGCATTAAATCCGCCGAACCTAAAATGACAATGATGGATTCATGATGTGTCATTTAATAACAGAAAAGAGTGTTTGATACATTATGTTCTTTTGCAAAAGACAACACACGCGGTTCAGATTGTCTCCCAATCGAATTTTATAGGACATTTTGGGGTGATATTAAACATATAATGTGTACCGTTTTCAATAATATTATGCAATTAATAATCTTTGCATTTCAATGCGGAGAGGAAGTATTACTTTGATACCCCAAAAGACAAAAATGTACTCCTTTTGAAAAACTGGCATCCCATTTTGCTGTTAAATAAAGATTATTTCTTTTAGGATTAAAAAGGTTTTAGATTCACTAATTCATGAAGATCAGTGTGGTTTTTTGAAGGGTCGTTATATTGGTGAGAATATACGTCTGTTTATTAATACCATTGGCTATTGTAAATGTAATAATATCCAGGCATGGAAGTTTTTTGTATACAGTGTTACGTAAGTTGGGTTTCGATGAATGTTTTGTCCGTTGGGTTCAGCTGTTATATACGAATATTGAAGGGTGCGTCATTAAAAAATGGATTTTCATCAAACCCTTTTTCGATAATACGAGGCGTAAGACAAGGCTGCCTCCTTTTCCATATCTGTTTTTATTAGTTGTAGACATTGTTGGAATAATGGTACGTCCACATAAGAATATTGATTTGATTTTATTGATTTAATCCATTTATTTCTGTTTGATTTTCTTTTTCTTTTGCTAATTTAACAAATATGTACAAACAAAAAATTGCAAATTTTACACAATCCGATGTGACAAAAGAATATATGTAGAATAAAGTAAGGGTGCGTCATTAAAAAAATGGATTTTCATCAAACACTTTTTCGATAATACGAGGTGTAAGACAAGGCTGTCTCCTTTTCCATATCTGTTTCTATTAGTTGTAGAATGTAGACATTGTTGGTATAATGGTACGTCCACATAAGAATATTGATTTGATTTGATTGATTTAATCCATTTATTTCTATTTGATTTCTTTTTCTTTGCTAATTTAACAAATATGTACAAACAAAACATTGCAAATTTTACACAATCCGATGTGACAAAAGAATATTTGTAGAATATAGTAAAACTGGCTGTAACTAATCGGGAAATCCAAACAGGAGTGTTGACAAAGTAAGCAAAGCTTGATACTATAGCAACTAGGAGAAAAGAAAGTGGCTTACTTTATCAACCAAAATGTAAGACAACGCAAGGGCAATTTTGTATTTCGTTTGTAGGAACAAAGCTGTGGAATGATCTGCCAGATGAAATTAGATTAAAAACATCAAGGTTATCTTTTCGGAGACATCTTTCCACCTACCTTCTATGTAAATAACATGGCTCAATCCCACCCCCTTCGTTTTTTCCTTTATATTACTTGTCTTCCTTTTATATATGTATGCACTTATAGCGGCCTTAAGCTCTTACAGGATTTGTGCATGTACGTACATGTGTATGATTATTTTTATTAATACATCCTTTTCATTTTTATGAACACATTTATGATTTTATTTCTTCAAAGATTTGTTTTCTTTCATTATAATGCTTTAACGCTTAAGCTTTTTTATTTTTATTTTTTCATTTTAGTAAAGAACAAAAGTTACATGATATTGTATTATTTTGCTGTATATATGTAAATACAAAACAAACAAGTTTTACATTCATATGTAAAAACAAATTAACAGAAAAAAACTTGCCAAAGAATGGAACTAGGCTCGACTAGCACTTGTGCTAACTTCTAGTTCCCATTAACAACTTCACCTAAACATAGTAATATACATATTTAAGTATATATCTTTTGTACATTTAATAGTATGCAGATGTATGTCTAAAAAATATCGTTTTAAAACCATTACTGTTCAATCGACATTACTCTTATGTTATGTATACATGTATCAGTATTTTTTTTTTTTTGCATTGTATGATTGTTCATATGTACTGTCATTATTGTGATGTGTTGTTGTTAATAAATTCAAATTCAAATTCAAATACCCTAAATGGATACATAATAATACAAATATGGAGGGAAAATATTGGTAAAAGGGGAAAAAAAGAGAGAGAAAAAAGAAGAAGAAAAGAAATAGGGGTGTAAATCAAGATTTACGATGTATGTGGTAGTTTGATTTCAATTTGATATATAAAGATGCAATTAAAAACAGCGTGGGTAAAGCGCTATTGAGATACGGGTAACAATGGGAAAGTTTCCACTCCTTCTTTATCACTATGCAAAACGAAATATAAGGGACCAGCTATAGGCGTGAGACTTAGTAAGTCTGGGTCGGTATCGTGGCATCTATCTTGAAGATATAACGACCGGCAAGCGCAGGCGGCGGCCAGTAGATTCGCCAATGCGAATTATTACCCTTTTTTCAGGTCTGGCCTCGAGGGATAACAAAATACCACTAAACGCGGATACCGGCGCGTATCAGTGCGGATCAGGGAGGGGGCGAGGGGCCCGCCCCCCCCCCCCCCCCCCCTCCCCCTGGCAAAAAAAGGGGAAAGATTTTGTTTTGTTTTGTTTTTGTTTTTGTTTTGGTGCTAAAGAAAGCACACAAAAAAGTGTTCCTTCCCCCCGTCCCCCCTAGCCACTGAACGAAATATCTGACGATAATTTTCCAATTCCGGCCCTCCCCCCCCCCCCAATTTTTAAAAAAAACATTGCTCATCTGACCGTGATTAAATGCCTTAAAACCCCTGAGCTTCTGAGCTTCCGGGGGCTCTGCCCCCTGGATTTCGACTAGGGCCCAAAGTCAGGCACCTGGATGCTTATCTGACGGTAACTTAATGCCCAAACCCCTGAGCTCCTGGGGGCTCCCCCTGGACCCCACAACAATTAGTAAACTAACAGTGCCACAAATAAGGTATCAACATATGCTCATCTGACCTTAATTAAATGCCTAAAACCTCTTGACTTCTGGGGGCTCTGACCCCTCGACCCCACCTAGGGCCCTAAGGCGAACGGCTGGATACTAATCTGACGGTAATTTAATGCTTAAAACCCCCGAGCTTCTGGGATCTCGACCCCCTGGACCTCACGCCAATTAGTGTCCTGCCAGTGTCACAAATAAGGTATCAAAAGATGTTCATCTGACCGTAATTAAATGCCTAAAACCCCTAAGTTTCCGGGTCTCCGCCCCCTCGACCCCAAAGTCTAAGTCGATCACAAGGTCCTTTGGCAAGACATTGATCTACATTTTCCACCCTCCACCAAGGTGTTAAATGGGCAGTGGCGAATCCAGGGAGGAGGACCAGGGGGCCCGCCCCCCCCCCCCCCCCTGTGGAAAAAACGTGTAACAACACGTTAATCATACCTTTTTTTTTAGATGCCCCCCCCCCGCTGCGCTCCAGGGGGGGGGGGGGGGGTGCGATCTTTTCAAATTTCGAGGGCCAAAAAAAAAAAAATGCTCACAACACATAATTAACCATATAAGCCAGAAGCTAAACCTACGCTAAAATTCTATTGCCAACCTATAACCCTATACTATTCCAGAAAAAAAGTCAGGGGCTATTGTGGCCGGAGCAAATAAGCATTTTGCCCCGACCCCCAACATTAAAAATATCCTCTATGTGGGCATGCCTTGAACCATAATGCATGGCCTACAAAGGAATTTTTCCAGTTGTGGAGCGAGGGGAAATGCAATGAATTATTGATCATTTATTGCATTTTTTATTTTTTATTTGTGGGGCGGCGACGTACCCTAGCCCCCGCTGCGTACCGTCATGATTCAGTGGCTAAGCAATGGCCTCGCTACTGTGAGGCCCCAGAATAAAAACCGTGTCGATCAGCTATATTAGTGCCCTTTTGTGAGACATTAATCCTCATTACTGTCAGTTATGACTTAAGGACGTAGGTCCCCTAGTTAATTAGCATAGTAGCACACACATGCCTTAGCAGTCACGCAAAACAAACACTCGCAAAATTATTATTCAATAAAATCTGAGAATGTAAACTATTATTTAGATCTATTAGGAATAAATCATTGTCAAAATCATTCCATAAATTGGGGTAAAAATAATTATTCCACCTTTATGACTAACAGTGTATAATATAACGATATTAATTTGATTTTAATAAATGTTCAATTATTCTGCCATAATATGTCATCACAAACAAATAGTGTTCTGACATGGATGGTCACATTAATTAGTACAAAGAAGCAGGCGCTGATCCAGGGGGGACGAGCGGGATTTGCCCCCCCCCCCCCCCACCCCCCGCAAAAAAAGAGAGAGAGAGAGAGAAGGAGACAGATGCGCCCCAAATATAATTCAAACGTGGCTTATTTTTAATTCGATAAGGGTGATTTATAAATGTTGCTGAAATGACATAATTTTCCGAGATTTTTCCTCAATCTTTAGTACATTATACTTTTGTATGCGTTGTCGGAAAATGGCAAATTCCTAAAGAAAGAAAAAAAGAATAATGGCCTTCCTTTATCACAAAATAATGAGGTTTCAAAATTTGCTCATCTGACCGTGATTAGATGCCTAAAACCCCTGAGCTTCCGTGGGCTCCGCCCCTGGACCCCAACAAGGGCCCTAAGGCGGACCCCTATATGCTAATCTGACGGTAATTTATTGCTTCAAACCCCTGAGCTTCTGGGGTCTCCGCCCCCTAGACCTCACACCAATAGTGTCCTGCCAGCGTCACAAACTAGGTATCAAAATATGTTTATCTGACCGTAATCAAATGCCTAAAACCCCTAAGCTTCGGGGCTCCGCCCCCTCGACCCCACCAGGGGCCTAAGGCAGGCCACTGCAAGCTTGTCTGACCGTTATAAAATGCCTAAAACCCCTAAGCTTCCGGGGCTCCGCCCCTCGACCCCACCAGGGGCCCTAAGGCGGGCCACTGCAAGCTTGTCTGACCGTTATAAAATGCCTAAAACCCCTGAGCTTCTGGGGCTCCGCCCCGTGTACCTCACCCAATAGTGTGCTGCCAGTGTCACAAACAAGGTATCAAAATATGTTTATCTGACCGTAATCAAATGCCTAAACCCCTGAGCTTCTGGGGCTCTGCCCCTGAACCCAGGCCATTTAGTGACCTGCCAGTGTCACAATGATGTATCATTATGCTCATCTGACCGTAATTAAATGCCTAAACCCCTGAGCTTCCCGGGCTCTGCCCCCTGAACCCAACCAATGGCCCTAAGGCTAGCTGCTGGATGCTTATCTGATCGTAATCTATTGCCTTAAAGCCCTGAGCTCCGGGCTAAGGCCCCTCGACCCGACCAGGGGCCTAAGGCGGTCCCCACATGGTTGTCTAGCCGGAATAAAATGCCTAAATCCCTGAGCTTATGGGGCTCTGCCCTCTGGACCCCACGCCAATTCGTGACGTGCCAGTGTCACAAATAAGGTATCAAAATATGCTCATCTTACGGTAATTTATTGCCCAAAACCCCTGAGTTCCGGGGGCTCCGTCCTTTGGACCCCACGCCAATTTGTGACGTGCCAGTGTCACAAATAAGGTATCAAAATATGTTCATATGACGGCTAATTAATTTATTAAACCCCTGAGCTTCTGGGGGTCCGCCCCTGGACCCCACACCACGCCTGCATGTAAGATGCGAATTTTTGTTTGTTTCCCCCCCCCCCCCAACCCCCAAACGTTTTTGCTCATTTCACCACTGCCGGTGTCACCATTACGTACCAATTTTTGCTCGCATAATTTCAAATTTGCCCCCCCCCCCCCCCTCCCTAAGAAATCCTGTATCCGCGCCTGCAAAGAAAAAGGGGTTCGTCATAAGCACAGCTTAAAATGACGTCCTCATCATAATAAAACATGTTCATGCAATAAATATACATGATGATGTAAACAATGCATTTTGGAAAGCGGATAGCAATCAAACATGAAAGAGAGAGAGAGAGAGAGAGAGAGAGAGAGAGAGTAAGACAGAGGAAAGGGGGGGGGGGAGTTGCATTCAGATAGTAATGTGGAACATTTTGCAGTCTGTGGATAGCAAGCACCATGACAATACTGCTGACAACTACGATTCCCATATTCATGATATTGTAAGGTAACAAGGTTACTTGCTATAAAATAATAGCTGTAGGTAATTTCCATTCATAAAAACAATGTTACAAATTAATGTAGACGCTTGTTGGTAATGATACGAAAATAAGTACAATTTTGAATATTAAGGATTTTATCTAGCTTTCTCTTTTTCTTTTTGTTTACTCACCCTGTTTATAAGAATTAATTAATGAAATCATTTTCACGCAAAGCTGACAGTTGGATGATATTTCCACAAGAATCAAAATGAGGAGCAAATTACATTGTGGTAAAAATCATATATGATTTTGTATATATATATATATATAGATATAAATATGTATATATATATATACATTTGAATATCCTCAGATAGAATTAGATTGCGGAATACACGGACTATACGGAAACGTGTTCTCGTAATATGTACTCCCACGACGAGATGAAAGAGCCTTTAAGCGCATATTCAACATTCTAAACAATTCCACACCTTACACAACTACCCCCAGACAACTCCCCCTCCCTGGCAGTTGCCTTCCTAGGACAATACTTCCACCCCTACCCCCGAATATTACCTCCGGGAAAGTTACCCCCCCCCCCCCCGCATGATTAGTCTCAGGTACTCCCGTGACAGCCTCCCAATAATATGAAAGGTAGAAGCGGCGTTACCGGGGGATGGGGTTAAGTTTCATCCCCTTCACATTTTTCAATATTCATATATTGCCTTTTTGTCTTCTGATCAGTGCCCTATTTTACTTTTTCTATTAATAAATGCATTTGTTACTCTACATTAAATTCCAAATTGAACTGCAAATTCAAGTTTAATGATTAGAATCCGAACAAGGTAGTACTGCTCATTCTCATTTCTTTTCTTCAAAAATAAGTGTTCTAGATAGAATTTTGTGTGGAAATTAATTATCAAGACCTTCAGACAGTAATTCTTTCGGATATGACTTCAAGCTAGCATTGCGTGAAAGCGAAAACAAGCTTCACACATAAAACAAAGTTCACTGTGTTATCAAATAGAATAAACTATCGAAATAAAGATATGTGTCATAGGAATACAAATATTTGTTTAAGATATGTGCAGATTGATATCATTTATAAATCTTTATGTCCAAAGTACTGTGCTATATAATTGAGACCATTATTTCACCTTAAGTACGACCATGAATTCCTTGGCACAAGAAGTTTAATTATTAAAGTATAGACCAGTTTTGGAAACGCCCCCCTCTCCGAAAATGAAATGGAAGCTCTTATTACCAATCATGTGAAATAATATGTTTTGACTATCACGTGGTGATACAAATTTTGCCGGGAAACGCCTAATCAGTGATATATTTGGTAAATGATCATATCTATCCGGCCTGTATAGATATCGCGTAGTCCCATATACATCTTTCTGTGTACAGTGCTTGTAACTTTACGAAGACTTGGCCAAACTTCTTATCATTTGATGATTCCAGAACCTTGCAGTACACACCGATATTTATATGCTAGATGATCAACCTTTTATGATCGATTCCACAACGTTTCTTTCACAATGCAATCGCATGACCAGAACTGGTCTAGGCCTATACCTTTAATACTTATTGTAAAGAAATCTATCACAAATAACATGTTAATTTCTGAGCTACTATTTCATCAGTACATTTAAATTTGTTTATTATTTCATTTAGTTCATTTTTAGTAGTGAACGAGTGGTGACATTATAGAAAATATATCCCGCGATGCCTGGGTGCTAAGAATTCATTTAAATTGGTCGCAGGTCTGTCGCATTTGTTAGTACCAGGATACCAGAAAGACCCTTTAAAAGATTTAACTTTATAGCAAATTGCTCCGAAAGCTAGATAGAAAGATAAGTAGACCATCTGAAACTAACTCAAACAGCTTACTAATGAAGGTATAGCCTACACTTTGTTTGCTCGCGTACGTGGTAAAAACAAAATCGTCTGACCTGCCGGTAAATTTGGACCAGGTGACCGACTGCTACTGAGAATCAGTGATGACACCCAGGCGTTTTGTTGAAGTCAGACAATCTTTAATGTATATTCTCTCTCTCTCTCTCACACATGGTGCAACCGCAAACCTACTGTATATATTCTTTCCAAATGTATGGATAAGTCCTTTGCATCAAAAGGCATTGTATGCTAATTAATGCTAATAAATCATATAGGTTGTGTCTATTAGCATTTCGTAACATGTAATTATGGTACTGTTTCGTTTTCTCTCTGCGTCGTGCAAAGTCCTCAGTGATAGCAATCTATGCTCCACTTTATATTTGTAAATATCATTTTTATTTTATTTGTTCTGCGATCGTTTGATTGGATACATGTAAGTGTAAAAATAAAGGTTGAGTATTATCCCGAGTGAGGGATTACATCGTAGTTTATTGCATTTGATATGGGAACGAAATATATTATACTTTGAATCATCCAGTTTAAGAAAATTAATACACTTTGGTAACAGTCACAATTAAGGTAAGAAAGTACTGCAAAACCTATAGCGCTGTTCTAGTGGAAGACTATACTTCGCTATACTTCTTGGGGGGTGGAGGGTATAACCCTAAAAGGCTTACCCAATCTTCCTATAAACACTCCTAAACACACATTTGAAGTTACACAAATTATGGCAAGAATATTTATAGCTGATACATTGCTGTCATGCATGCCCCCACCCCTAAGACAAATATATATCCGAGTACGCGTTACTAACACTCCTTTCAATATCCTACTTCTTTAATACAAAATAACAAATAACCTTGTCCTCAATTATATTCATGACCTAGTCTCTCTTCGATCCTCCTCTACTGCCAGATCCCTCTGCTCACCTCCATGCAATTAATTCACGTCCCTCGTACAAAAAGCCGTTATAGTGACCTTGCCTTTTTATCGATTGCCCCCGCCCTCTGGAACGAACCCCCACCCCATATTCAAAATGCCCCATCCATTGAATCATTCAAAACCCACCTTTTTGATCAGTTATAGGATACTGGAGGCGCGCACAAGTAGTTAATTCAATTCAACTGAATTGTATTACATTAGTAATATTTTATCTTAATTTGTTGCTTTTGAGCTATTCAACATGTTGAATAATTTAACTGAGTTACATAGTACCACCTGTGCGCTTAGAAACGCCTGTATTAAGCGCCCTATAAATGTAATTATTATTATTATTATTTTAAGGAGTATAATATATTGTAGATAATTTTGTTCATGAAAATGCCATCATATATCCTGATCAACCTGTTAAATATCTAGGAGTATATATAGGCGAAAATAAGAAATTGTTACAAGATTTAAACTGGAATGTAAAAATAGATAAAATTCAAAATGTATTAAATATGTGGAAAATTAGAGATCTTACTTTTTATGGTAGAATAATTGTTTTGAAAATGTTAGCGGCGTCACAAATTGTGTATACCGCAACTGTTGTACCACTACCAGAACATATTTTACAGATATAAAATAGATTATTATTTTGTTTCTTATGTAATTCAAAAAGAGATAAAATTAAACGTAATGTAATTATAAGTGATATTAAAAATGGTGGATTTAATATGATTGATATTGCTAGTAAAATATCTTCACTTCGTTTGGCATGGATATCTCGTTTTTTAATGATAATGGCTCTAATTGGAAGAATATGTTTAGATACTGGTCCGATAAATTAGGGGGTTTGCCACTCTGTTTACATTTCAATTGTAACTTAAAAGATTTGTTATGCTCTAAACATAATTTGTCAGAATTCTAAGTAGATCTGTTTTGTACTTGGTCTCAACTAAGATTCATTGATATGTTTAACGTAAGAAATATTCCAAACGAAATTATTTGGAAAAATATTAAAATTACCTTTAATAAAAGAATATTGTTTTACCGAGATCGGCAAGATGCCGGTTTATTACAAATTTATAAAAATGTAATTACAAATGGTATTTGGAATGACTCTACATTAATTAATACAAAAGTGAAAGCACAACAGCTCTTATTTAATTTTAAATATACAATTAAAAAGAGCATTTCCGCAGTGTTGGTTAGACAGATTAAGCCATGTTAATGATTTCGAACACGAATGCGATATTTCGAATATTATAGAAATAGAAACGGGGGATAAAGTGAATGTTTTTGTTATGAAAGTGAAAGGCTACTATCGTTTGTTGATACACAAAAAGTCAAGTGAACCAAATGTAATTTACTTTTGGAATTCCTTTTTAGATTTGGATATTGAATTTGTTTGGAAGGATGTATTTTTCACTTAAATTAAAGCAAATTCATAATAATGAAGTTAAAACATTTAATTTCAAGATGATTCATAGGTTTATTGCCTCAAAAGAAAACTTATATAAATGGCAAATTATGAATAATAATTTAAGCAACTCCTGTGGACAAGTAGACTCAACTGTTCACTTTATGTTATATTGCAAGGATGTGACTTTGTTTTGGAAAATAATATGTAACTTGATATTTAAGCTATCCCAAAAAGAAATACAAATAGACCAAAAGATATTAGTTGTAGGTAAGGACATTGGAAACAAGAAATATTCTCTTCTGAATATTATTTAAAATTTTGCACAATATGCAATTTATAAATGTTACGTTAAGAAGATTGTTAAGGGTTCTGTTTATTACCCACATACTTTTTTTTTTAAATTCAAGTCGTTGCTAAGATTATTTTTAAGATATGATTGTGTTAGCAAAGAAAACAATACTAAGCTGGAAGAATTGTTGAATATACTTTAATTTTTAGCCTATGTTATATCTTTCACTCATTCATTGAGTTATTAATGTAAGTATGTATTGAAATTATGAAAATAAAAACCTCACTTGAGGATAAGAGATTTTCTTTTTTAAGGAGTATATTATCTGATGAAGTAACACTCAGAAATTAAATATTCACTTATCTTTTGGTCGATATTCTCATGACCAAAACAAAATGGCAAACAAATTATGTTCCATTCATCAGATTAATAATTGATTTTGTTATTCATTTCCATCAGCCACAACCCCCCCCTAAACAAATGTAATAGGGTATAATGAAGTTTGTCGGATCCTCCTCATAATATTTTCTGAAACCTTGGTTCACAGGAGTTCATCAAATCATTCCCGTTTGAAAGGTATCGAGATGATTTGTTTTTACCGTGCATCTAAGAACATATCGTTTTCTTACCTTACGTGGGGAGAAAATAATATTATAGGCTATTAAGTATAATCTGTTAGCGATAAAGTGCTGCAAAATATCATTCACTTTGAGGTTTCCCATGTCATCGATAACAAATGTCGACAAATAATTATTGTTATCATAATGATTATCAGCTGCACACGATTTACAAAAGAAGTCTCTTTATGATTCATGCATTGTGACCGTGCAGAGCAATTTGTAAAGATGTATGTATCTTCTTTTAAAATGAGTTGATAAGTTTGTTTTCTTTCTTCCAAATTCATTGTTTGCTAATTAATCATAAAAAGGTTGTGTCTATTAACATTTCATGATATGTCAATGATTGCATATTCAACTATTTGGGGTTGGTAGTGTCATGAACAAAACCAAATGGCATCATAGTTCCTTGTTGATTTTTGTATTCATTTCAATCAACTACCCCCTTAAAATATGTGACAAGGTGGTGAATTTTGTCAGCCCCTCTTCATCAATTCTTTCGTCTTTGTTGTGCATGGCTGATCGTCAACGAAACAGAGTTTAAGATAAAGTTGAGTTCTGGTCATCCGATTGCGTTGTGAAATAAAAGGTGTGGAATGGATCAGAAAAAGTTGATCATGTAGCATGAAAGTATTGGTGTGTACTGCAAAGTTCTGGAGTCATCAAAATCATAATAAATTTGGCCCAGTCTTGGTAAAGTAACAAGCACTGTTCAGAGAAAGAAGTATATGGGACTACACAAATGGTGTCGGGCTACCAACCTTGATTTCCTAATCTTCCTATGCTCATTACTCAGCCAGTATACATTTTCTGCCAAAAGTGTTTGGCAAATGAAATTTATTTGTAATCGTGAACATTCAGTGTCATTTTCGTTTGATTCTGTGAGAATTCATTTTTTTTTTTTTACCAGAACTCACCTTTATCTTTAAGTCTGTTGTCAAATCTTTTTGTTGCAACGGCCAGCAGCCAGTGAAAACGAATTCGTTTAATCAAATTATGATCATGCAAGCATTACTTAAACAAACGAAACTTTGTTATTCCTGGCACATTTTTTCCTGATTGAGGTGTCATATGAATGGGCAGGAATCGAACTTTCTAGAAATGTGATTTTCTGTTTGAAATTCATTTGGTACCCTCTCTTCAAATTGTTTTTAATCACTAAAAAATACATCATATGAGTGGCATCGAATGAAAGAGGAGGATGTGAGCTTTACAAATATTTGTTATTTATTAATTATAAATGTGATAAAACTTCGATAATTCTCGGTTTCGTTTTTTTTTCTTCTGGGACGCACTGTATAACCGCCTCCGGCTCATGCACGACAGCTCGCTGGCCATAGCCATAGCATGCAGCCCGGCGGGCGATCGAGTTAGCCGAGAATCGAGAATCGAGAATCGGACTGATCTTGGTCTTCTCTTGATTTCTTCTTTCCCTATTTATCTGGTACTACGACTTAATTTATAAAAAATCATAAGTTAATCGGCCTAATCATTTTCGTAATGAATATCTGGACATGCTGTTTTGCTCCTGAAGAGTCGTTATAGGTCAGCATGCAAAATGTTCTTTTTCCTTCCAGATCAGACACGTATACGCTAACATGCCCTCAGAATATGTGATTATTATTTCGATTTTTATGCTCAAATGTGACGAAAATAACATAAAAATCAAACAAACATTTGTAGAAAGTATTATCTATTTGGTGTATCTCATTTAAAGTGCCAAAAGAAAGGAAATTACAACTCACAGAAAATATACAAACAATGTATTACCCATACCCAACAAATGCAATGGGCATCCAACATTGTCCCGAATGTGTGATGTAGGGTATTTCATTCCGTGACGTCACACTATCGCATGTGTTTTTTTCGCCGTCATTTCAATTTGTGATTGATTTCTGGAAAGGGTATCAAAAATGCATTTAATTCATTCCTCAAACGTACTTTACTCGTTTTATTAAGGTTCTCAGCAATCTTTAGAGGTATAGTCTACCTATTTTTCAAATTTCAATGAACCTTCTCTTCAAGGTCTATTTTCTGTATTCAATCGTAAATACGGGCCAACCAAAGGGCTCATTGTCTTGCTAGAATAATGTAGTGACAATAAACGATATTGCACGTTTAATAAAGCAAGGTTGACACGTATCAAACACGAGATGATTTTTACATCTGATAAATTCGTTCAAAGTACTGCTTATCAATAGAAAACGTCACACGATTAAGAGGTTCAAGCATGATCATAGGCTTTATTATATAAACAATCCCAACATGAAAGTTATGAGAATGGCTTTTTCGAAATGAATCTTATGATGCACGCTTTTTAACAGGTCCATAAACTGACAAAATGAAAAAATGACAATTGTTTACCAGTGATCTTTTATTGATGTCCTGGTTTTATAAGCATTTTTTCACCCTTTAAGACATAGATACAAAAATATATAAAATGTTCACCAAATCCGCTCGCTCAAATGTATAGTTAATATGATAATGTAACATTTTAAAGGTCTTTTCAGTCGTTCATAAGATTATGGTTATAACCTCATCAGGATATGTTTTTATATCCTCTTTATATGTAATTGGTCGCAATGCGACCTCACCCATTTTAAAACTTTGAATATCTACACCTTCACACCCAATTACAAAGTATGATGTCTAAACAGTATCTTACATCATGTAGAGATAGAAATGATGATGATATTGAAATCATCCATAATAACGTATTAATCACGATGTAGATAAATATATCAATGTCTAAAAGTTGTATATTTGTTGTGCCCCCCCCCCCCGAATATGGAAGCCGCTCTGTCACCCCTGAATATATCATAAGCGCTCACTCTACCCCCCCCCCCCCCAATTCAAAAGGAGATCGCCTTTTGTAAAGAAAATACTGTCATGTACGATGTAGTTTCGTATTTCGTCAAGAGAATTTATTATTATGCAGGACTTATTTTCAAATCCTCTTACTATGAAATTCATAGGTAACCGTAAAATATGCACAAATCTATTAAGCATTCCTAAGACTATAAAATACACAATAATGCAATCTCTATTTAATAGACCATGGTCCGAGGCCTGTTTTCTTGCTTAGTTCTTGAATTCATTGGTCTCCGACTGGGAAGTACCTACAAATGTGCCAGATATCTCGAAAATGTGTATCCGAAACAAAAATGACATGTTCCCACGTTTGAAACCTGAGCATACGGCAGAAAACAAAGAAAAAGTTAAGAATTGGTTGCTAGGGACTTTTTCTCCCTAGCAACCACAATAGGGGAGATATTAATGGACATATTTTGCAGAAAATATGCTTATCGTGCATAAAAATGGTGTTTTGAGAAGTGTGATGTTATAAATTGATGTTTAATCATATAAAATGTGCATGTGTATATTACTTAGTACCTTAATTAATACATGTATAAGTCTCATAAAACCTGATTTCAGTATGAACATATAGAATCAGATGCATTTGTGTATTTATCAAGTTTTCCAAAGGGATGGCATTATTAGTCACATGCTCCATACCCCCCTTACCCCCCCCCTTAGCTTTCCTCACACCCCCCCCCCCCCCGAAACCAGCTCCATGAAGCGAAAACGTCACATAAACATACAGTAGTTTCCAATCATACGATCAGTAAAAGATGTTTTCTAACCAAATGTCACACCATGCTCATTCTATTATTCACACACAGCCACCCCTACCACACATGGGTCTACATATATATGCACACAATGTAGGCAAGCCCCCTAATTAATGAAATTAATTACAAAAACAAGATTTGTGACATGTAAATTCAAATGCCCCTCATGCATATGAACACACAAGTCACACATGCCCCTATCATATATCCCCCATACATAAGCATAATTGCATATCATACATCTTAAATATCATTTGCTATCTTGTTTTCTTGATGGATATTACCATCCATTTGTTCTCTCTGTGTGACCTCAGATCACATGAAAAGAAATGGCAGAATGATTTTTATAGTATAGTATTTAATGTTCTATTTACTAAAAAAAGAAAGACAAAGAAGGTTCACAATACAAGTTCCAAAACACTGTTGTCATAATAAACCATTGTTGATGCATTTCATAAAGGCATTATGTATGTACCATCAGATTCAATTTAAAATGTTTAAAAATCATACTGCTAGAATATTAAGCTCTGTCAAATTAAAACGGGACGTCTCTGGATCTACTCATACTAACATTCAATTAATTCAGCCAAAGTAAGCAGGTACATGTATTCTAACTTCTAAGCTTTTAGAAACTATACTCTACTATACTCACATTAATTCTAAAGTGTAAAACTCAGAAGTACACTGAAAATTACTTTCAAACTGAATGGCTACCAAACTGTATTAACTCTAATAGACATGGGTTGCACATCATAAGATATGCAACAGTCCATAACGATGCCACCTCATCCATTGACAAATCTTCTACAAAAAATAAATGACTAGAATTACTATGAAGAAGACCAAGAATTTTCAGAAAAGAAATGGTCTTCTGAAGCCTCCACTTTAAATCATACGACTTGTAACCTGGGATTTCTTTCCCTCTACCTCCTTGGTTGAACACAATTGCTCATCTGATTGCCTTGGTCAAAGTTATCGGATATTTCCGAAGGTGGCTCCTTTATCACTGATTCCTCTGCCTCATGTGGAACATCGTTGGTTTTTGTGGCTGAAGCAAGTTTTTAAAGACAACAAGAGAAACAGGAAAACAAATTATTATTGGTCCAAGCTTAACATGTAATAAAGGAAATGCTCCATATACATTTCGAACATTTTCATTCCCCTTCCTAAAAAAAGGAATACACAAATTTTCATTGTGGAAAAAATAATTTTCCACATCTTAGTTAAAAAGATTGAAATCTGAATAACTGTTTTATAATGCTTGCTTGTTAATGTGGTCAATGACTACCCAAGCTATTTTCTGAGTGGCATTACTCTTACTATTAATGTTTGTTTAAACTTTAATATGTCATTATACATTGTAGTACTCATGTACTATACGAGGTCAACCGTAAACAGTTTATCACCTTATCTTTTATGTATGAGCACGGAGATTCAGCACCCGCAGTAAAACAGAAGTTCATACAATGAATACAACTGGGACAGTTACCAGGAGAGATAATAGCTAGTCAAGATTTAATTTTCTTTTAAAGTATTTTTTCCCAACAAGGCCGTGAGTGAAATGTATTGTACGATACGTTGTACTTTACTGCCATTCAGATGTCACCAATTGTAACTAAAGTGGAGCCTTTGAGCGAATTCAAGTATTTTACAATGATGTTAGAAAATTTTAGAATCAATAGAGGTGGTCATGTTTCCACTTCTAGTATTAACTATTATTTATAAGACCCCAAAGGCCCAAGAGCAAGCCTAACTCACTCCAGCAAAGCATAGAGAGTCAATGCTAATGCGGTTTGACCTTTAGCACTGTACTACGTGTTAATAGGCAGCATGATTTGCACACATGAATAGTCAATACACTTTTAATACACAAATGCAAACAATTATGCCGATGTGGCTGATCGGCAAGTTTGACAGTAGACTTACAATTTGAATTTTTTAATTATTCTTTCTAACATCGATAAGTTAAAAAAAATTGCATTTTACTGCTATTTAGGTGTCATCAATTGTCACTAAAGTACCGATTTTGAGTGAAATCAGTTGAGTTTTGTACAGTGGTGTTTGAAATATTGAGAATCAATAGCACAGCTTTTAATACACAGCCAGGATAGTAATGCAGCTATGTGTAGCCTAACTTTGCTTTTTTTGCATGCGTGTGAAAGTGTCTGCTTAATATTTAAAAATATAGACCGTACAAAGTTATTTTTATATTCTTATGATTGTCATGAAGATAGCCTACCTACATATATAGTGCCTGTTTATCTTATGAAAGGAATACTTAGTTTGTGGGTAAAATCAATTTAAAGATAAGCCCACTCAGGAGAACCGAGACCTTAACCCTAAAAAGGCCGGGCTATTTGAGGTCTTAGCACGGCCGGGGGGGGGGGGCATTATGGCCCCCCTTAAGATCGCGGCCGATCGCCGCGAAAATGTGCACGCATGTCGAGTGAAGTGTATAGAATAATATGATGATTTCAATTTTTAGAAAAATTCACTCACTTGCATATTTATGGTAATTTATGCAAATAAAGTCATACAAATCACATTTTTACCCATGAATCATATATTATTCATATTTAAGCATTCTTTTTCACTACATATATTCATTAGACCATTCTGAATAATAATACGACAAAAAAAAATTGGAAGAGCCAGCTGATTCCTTATGTTATCCCTTGTTTTAATAATATCTTATGTATTTCATGGTTTTTTTACCTTATGTATTTCATTGTTTTTGTTGTTTTATTTCATTTCTTACTACAATTCAACTATTTTCCACTCCCAAAACAACCACCTAAACTTTAAACAAGACCCAATAACCCATGTTTGATCTGTTTTAGGAAAAATGACTTTTCCATATGTTTTGTACACAAATCACGAAAATGAGCGATTTTCGGGCTGACATGCAAAGACAAAAGGTCACGTAACCTTGTAACCGTAGGTCTGATTTTCAAAAAAATTCTTTTAAAAGTTGCGCAAGACTCGGAAGAAAAAAGTCAGCGAGCGGCGAGGCGCCATCCATATGCATTCCTGAGCAATCTGAAAAATTGTGGAGAGGGGGGCATAATGGCCCCCCGGCCTTATTAGGGTTAACGGTAATACAAAGTTTCGGTGTGGGGTCATGAAGTTGGTTCAAATGAACATATTGGAAGCATATGCGATCCTACAATATTCAGTGATCGTTATCGCGGTTGAAATCGAGTTATGACATTTTGAATAATAAACTCTTTATGTTGTATAGCTCCCTCTCAAGGTAAAGATATTAATTTAGCTATAAAACAATATTTCTTGACTAAAATTGACCAATTAGCTCTTCCCGTCTTGATATTTTATATCACAACTACATATTCTGAAATTGTCATGGTCGCAGCTACCATTGTACGGCCATAGGTGCTTTTTGAAATTCATCACAATTTACCGGGAGCACCGGTAAATTTTTATATTAAATTTTTCTCGAAAGCAGAAGTGTTTTAGGGGCTAAATTTTCTAGTGCTTATAATACATCCACAGGGGCATCCAAATATATCAAAATTGAAAAGGATCACTATCCACCCAATTTTCATAATTTCCCAAAAGTTTGTAATACCTTTAACAGTAACACAAATACCAATGCATGAGACTGTAATGTAAAAAAACTGGGCCAACAGTCCTGTGACTAAAACCTGATGAAAACTTCACTGTTTAATCATAAAAATGCTTTTGAAACGATAGCAATAAATTACATTCATGTCCTGATCTTTCTTGCTTCTTCCCGGCCCTCTCAATCTTAGTTTTGTCGGTGAATCGCATGTAAACATGCGTGATTATATAGCTGCAGTAGCAAACAGTGCACTCACTCCATGGCGGCAGACACTGCATGCATACAAAGACTCAGTGTACAGAGACTGTGATTGGTCCATTGCATTCTGGGCTCTAAGACCCCAGCTGTGATTGGACAATTAAGGAACAGCTATGACATCATCATTGCAGAATGGCTGTCTGCTACATTTTGCAACTTTATATCAAAATTGTGAAAAAATGTACAAATGTGGAGATGGGAACATTTGACCATTGTTCTTAGATATATGTCTATTGATCATTTAGGACTAATAAAGTACTTCCCAGGGGGCATATTGCTCCGGTTGTCTCATTTTCGCTCGCTGGACGTATATAGCAGACGACAATCGGCGGATTAGACGACACTTGGTAGTGAATTTGTATGTGAGATTGCTTTGCTAAATATAAAATACAAGAACATTTCCATATCTTTAAACTATCATTGATATCTGATAATTAAACAGTTATTAAAATAAACCTTCCAAACTACATAATACAATGAAATACTTGACTTAAAGTAGGGGAGTTTGATGTGGTGAACAATTGCACCCCTCTGTAAATAATCGAATAGACCATGGTGATCATGAATATTCATGTTTTTGCTTACCTCGGCAAAATGTTTGCCTTTACTAAATAGAAAAATTACGGTGGGGGTTGGATGAAATGGACATAATGAACCAAGCAGAAGTGATCTATGATAATTCATGCTTCTTATCCTTCGTGTGCTTGACCTATAATCTTACAATCGCTTGGCAAACTGATTTCAAAGTTCGACTTGTTTCACATGTGTTATATAAGCAATGGCGAGCTTGCAACCTATTTTGATCAAATTACGGTGGGTGAACTTTCAAAAGTCAATGGGACATGAGGATTCCAATGAAGGCTAGTGATAACCTACGTCGGGGTGGATGTGCTTTCATTAAACAAAAAATGAATTTTTAACGATTTTTGGGGTAAAATTCCATAGGCTAACATGTTAGGTTGCTGACTCTGACGATAGGGGGGCGTTGTCAAATGACACTAAACGGAACTGAAGAATTTTGAGGCTTGGCCCCATGGTTTATATTCAGAACAACAGCTGCAAAGTATGCTAAATATGAGCAGTTGTGTTAATACTATTCATTATTTATCCGTACACATAGAGAAAACCATAACAAATATTTAAAAAACAGCGTTAACGATAAGTACTAGCAATTCTTCTAAATTTCATGACATATAAGTAAAAGTAGGCTCCGTAAAAGAGCTCTGTTGTACTATATTCATTTTCCTCATCATGCAAAGTGAAATGCCAAATTAATACATCTTTACAGAGACGCTATAAAAAAGACGGCATACGGGATGGACTTGTTTTATGTTTTGCTTATCTATTATTTCCTATTTATTGTCACACTAGCTACCTTTTCGCCCGCTTCAAGTGGGTTTTAATATACTAAAACAATAATTCAAAAGTGATTCGAGTACAATTTACGAAACAACACTATAATGAAATATGATATTTCAAAATGTGTGTATGGCGTTATGCTTTAAATAATTGATTAAAGGGAATTCAAAAATGTATTACATATTTACAAGATAATGAATGACACTTGTTTGAAATATAGAATACATAATTTGACGTCGATACTCTGAATCTTGTTTTTTTTTAGGGGGCGTAGGGGGTTGTTTCTTTGTTTTCTGGTTAAAATAGGATTTACATATAGGCTAATAGAGTGCAGTCATTGAGTTCACAATGACTTTTAAAAGCCTTAACTGGGGCTTATGTGAAAATCCGATATTTATTCATTTGAAATAATAATAGTGAACATTTATAATGCGCCATGTCTGTCAACAATGACACTCATGGCGCAGTTTGGGGGAAATTGCTTAATTGTGGGCGTACGACCATCAAGTAATTCAAGAAAGAAAGTAAAATACACAAAAGTTAAAGTTTAACATACTTCAGGACATAATTTGCAATAATACAATACAAAGCATATTACAGTAATAATATCTAAGTATACATAACGCAACAATGATTAACCAGAAAAAAAGGGGAAAACAGGATCAAAGGTTTTCCTATATCACTATATTAATGTCTTCTATTAATTACATTTAAATGAAGTCCATTCGAATAAAGCTTAGCAAACCCCTAATTGTTTTTGTCTTTTTATTAATATCATGATATTTTAATTGATAGAAATCAATTATTATCATGAGAATAATTACTCCACTTGACTGCTAGGGAGGCTCACAAGGGGAAATAACACTTATAGCCTCTATAATGTCAAGAAAAAGACACGGATATGTAATATTCTTAAATAAACTATGAGCCGAGCATTACCTATTCAGTTAATCATAGGCCACTTAATTCTTACTTACAGAAACATACGGAACATGGAATAAATTATAATTTACCTGTTTCTTAAAGATACCATGTCCCTTTTACAGACAAAATCAAATTAGGTAGAACATTGCAGAAATATGTCGTGTATGTCCTATCTGTGAAATTTAAATGTTAGCAACATCCTAGTATTCAAATTATGCAAGGAAACCTGTTTACTTTTTAGACTTCACTGTCAGACACTATTGAGTGACTGACCGACTTCATAAAATACATAAAATGAGATCTAACAGATACATGCGGCATTTGCCTACATCAATTACCCACTTCTTGTAATGGCCAAAATTAAACTGATTGAATGTTTGCGCAGCACAAAACATACTACCACTCGGTACAAGGGTCTGAGAATCAGAATGTTTACATAAGTTATTGCAATCACTTATGTCGATTCGAAAACTAATCGTCGTTATTTTCCCACAAACAGACATTTTCCAGCCCTTTCGTTTTGAAGGAAGTTCTAAATCACTATTATCTTTCAAATGCCATTGGAATTTAACCTTTTCATGTTATTGGCCGGCAAATGGGACATGGTACCTTTAAGTAAATAAGTAATGTCAACAAATAATATTTTGTTAAATGTTGACATAAAATGATTATTCTAATATGATCTTCTAAAAGCATGAATATTTATCAAACGGAAAGTAATATTGTCTATACATGATAATAGTTTACAATGATAATATAAGTAGTAATGAACACGACTACTACTACTACTAATGATAACAATAATATTAACACTAATAATAATCATCATCATCATCATAATGTGAAGAGTGATCGGTTCATTGGTGTGATCGTTACCAATCAGTCGAAAATAATGGTTAAAAACGTTATAAAACGGACAGATTATCTGATGTGTAGGCTATCGCCTGCAATGGCGTTGAAGCCTATCAAACATCAGATCTCTCTCTCTTTCTCTCTTTGTCTCTCTCTCTCTCTGTCTCTCTCACCCACTCTCCCCCCTCTCTCTCTCTCTCCCCCTGTATATATTTATTTATTCATCCATATTTGTCGAGGACGAAATGTGGGGCAACCCTGATTGTAAAGGGTGCAGTTTCTGCCCATAAAGGTGGAATAATTTGTCTTTACCTCTTTTAATGAATTGATTGTGACAATATAATTTGTTCTTCATATATGCCTTCTCAGAACCTAATAGATCAATGACTCTATAGGTTTATCAAGAAAATATGAACTTTATCTATCAAGAGTACATTATATGTTCAACCATAATTCAATGAAAATAAATAAATATTCAAACTTTATGGGTGACATAACATATATCATAAACTTTCCCAACATGCCCACGAATACAAAAAGATAAGATTTGATTTTGACTCAGTTTGGGAATACATGGATGTGACGAGTTAAACACGTCGATCTTTCATGTACAATTATGCATATTATTATAACTCAAATAAAGGTAGGGGAGACTTAACACCCTTCAATTTTGGCTCTGGTTCAATCTGAAAATCTTAAATAAGGAGGGGGCTAAGCTATGCAAATTTAACTCCACCCCAACTTATATAAAACGCTAAAAATGGTATAGCATAATTATGTCTCCGAACAAAATAATGTCCTCATGACAATTACGTTATTTAACACAGCATATGATAATCATTATATATTAATATGCCGACAATCAAAAGCGGCAATGATTTTTATCATCAGCATATCCGATATGGCGGTATCTAACAGTAAGCTGAGAAAAGAAATCCTTGAACTACGGGAAGAAGTAGAGATGAATCATAAGGATAAAATAATATGATATTAAGACAAAATATATAATAATATGACTTTGCATAATGTTTAAGAAACTCGGAGAACCAATCCCGACTAGCACTCATGCTAACTTTTGGTTCTCCCTTTAACAACATTTTACATTTTTAAGTTTAATAATATCCTTTATTTGAATCACTAAGTTATACGCTATTTGAACTCTGCGAATTTCAAATCGAGCCACAAATCTCTACGTATTATTAAATTATAGCTAATTCGCAGGTTTGATATGACATGATATATGATAAATGTAATGTGTACATATGGTTCAACTATGGATATTTTCTCTTTCTTTGTTACCCCTGTACATGGATATGTATACGACATGTTATTTTGTTAACTACTCGAATACAAGTATTTTGCTATAAACCAGGCAAAGCATCAACATATCCTGAGCGAGTTTAATTCCCGGAAAATCTTTACAAAGGTAAACTTTGTAACTACTTTTTAACCTGATAGATAAATGTTTGAAAATAATTTAAAATATATATTTTAGGGCGAACAATTTATTCTTGCCATACAATATCAATCACAAACAGTTATTTATAGATTAAATTAAACTATATTAAAATATATTATTAAACCTACAAACTATATCCTCCTTCAAAATTATTAGGGCTATTTGGTCGTACAGGATGTGGAAAGACATCATTGATCAATTCGCTGAAGTTTGCTGCCCGTGGGCGACTACGGAGAGCCAAATGGTTGCAGGCTGCTACTCAGGAGAAGGCTGGAGGGCACACCATGTACAGAAGATTCATTGAGATTAACAAGACGATTTTGGTGATTGACAACCGAGGTATTGATAATCCGAATAATGAAAAGGCGATTCCTGAACTCGTTAATCAGCTTGGTAAGAACATATATAGCTGTTTAGGAGAGAGTGAGAATTAGCAAAAGAGCTCGGATTGAAAATAGCAATTTCATGTTAGTATTATTATTAATAAGTATTGGGCGTCTCCTGGTAGGCGAAAAGCGAACTGAATCACCGTAACCCTTGTGTCCCTCCTCCCGGTATACCTGATTGGGGATCAGTGCAGGTGGGCCACTACATAGCGGTTTCTCCATATTCTTATTGCGAATTTGGCGCATAGACTCTCCTCTACACGGACCTCCGTGTAACGTCTTATCCGAGGCACGGAGTGTTTTCCACTTGCCATAGCCTGCGTCTATGAAACAGGAGGTGGGCACATCTACAAACAACACAGGCTTCAGCCATCCTTCTAGATTGGATTCGAACCCATGATCTTTGGTTTGAGCCAACTCGCCTCCTCAAATGTTGGTCGTAAAGTAAATTATTATTGAGAACTGTTTTACGAGTTTTATGGTATTATTTCTAATGGCTTTGCATTCTTGAGTTGAATTATATTCTGAAATATGAATTGAATTGGTCTGAAGAATAAATTGTATTGAATCTGAATTTTGAATTTAATTTAACCCGAAATATGAATTTAATTTAACTACTTAGTTTGAATTATAAATTGAATTTGATCTGAATTGCTAATTTTATATTAATCTGAATTATGAATTGAATGTGATCGGGATTTGAATGGATTTGATCCGAATTTTGAATTGAATTGATCTGAATTATAAATTGTACTTACACCGAATTGTGAATCTATTTAACCTGAATTGTCAATTTAATTTAATCTGAATTATGAATTGTAGGTGATCGGGATCTGAATTGAATTATTTTCTGAAATATGAATTGAATTTGTCTGAATCATGAATTGTATTGAATTTGAATTGTGAACTTAATTTAACCTGAATTATGAATTTAATCTAATAACTTAGTCTGAATTATAAATTGAATGTGATTTGATTTTGTTAATTTTATTTTAATCTGAATTACGAATTGAATGTGATCGGGATTTGAAATGGATTTGATCAGAATTACGAATTGAATTGGTCTGAATCTTTAATTGTATTTAATCTGAATTGCGAATTGAATTTAATCCGAACTATGAATTGAATTTAACTACTTAGTCTGAATTATGAATCGAATTTTAGTCTGCATGTTGATCTATCGCATTTGTTGTTACCTATGTTCAAGTTAAATGTTCTACTCTGTACCCATCTGTATCTTATTGATGTTTATAATTTGTAATCTTGTACTGACATGCCAATGTAACACATTTCCAATCATTGGACAATAAATTTGAATATGAATATATATATGAATATGAATATATATTATTATTGCACAGGCCACTGGATTTTAAACCTAAAGCGTACTTTCTGAATAGCTGCATTTACACTGGAAGCAGAAATTGTCCGCTTTCCTCACATTTCAGAGTTTTTACGGAAGGTTCTGGGCAACTAGCCATAAACACCTGTGAAATACTCGTTTGATCAATATACAATTGATTCGTATGCAATGTAATTGAGCATACACGACATTTTGCCGAAGACATTTAAGATATTGCATAAGCCACACGTGAAGCCTGAAGGGAAATTTAGGTTGCTTTGAGCATGTTAAATGGACAAGTTTAGTAACTGAATCGTCAAATACCATGGTGATACTTAAAAGGTGTGAGATATACGGACAAAACTCGTGGCATAAATACCTTTCTGCTTTGTAAAATTTCGGATTTAACTCTGGGCGTCAACATCAACAAGCAACGCGTTGTAAGCCTACTTTTATTTTCCAAGTCTAAAATTATTAAAAAATTAACTCGCTCGCTTGCTCATTCGAACAATGATGCAGTTTATTAGTCGAGTGCATTATTATTAGTATTATTAGTATTACTATTATTATTATCATTATTATTATTATCAATGTCATCATTGTTATTATCATCATTATTATTATCATTATTATTATTATATTATTAATATTGTTTTTATTATTATCATTATCAGCATTGTTATTACTTTTATTATTATCATTATTGATGTTATGTATTAATTATTATTATTTTCATTATCATTATTGTTATTAGTATCATTATTATTATAATCATATTATTATAATCATATTATTGTTATTATTATTAGTATTATTATTTTTATAATTATTATATTATAATTTTCTGTAAGATTTTGGAAAATGTTGTTACTGGGAATATTGGTCTGTAGTTTTCGCAGGCACGTGTATCTCCTTTTTTGTATATGGGTATAACCTTTGCTTTCTTCATATGTGAGGGAACAGCACCATTTATAAGCGACAGGTTAAATATATGAGTTAATGGTATTACAATTATAAGATTACACAAAATATTGTTCGAAACCAATCATAATCAGGAATCTTTTTTTTTTGTGCCTGAATATACAGAACCAAACAGTAACCCCCCTCCCCCCCCAAAAAAAAAACAACAGCAACACAACAACAACAACAACAACAACAACAACATTAAACAATGAAATAACACATAGAACGATTTGTACAAAAAGAGAAATACCAGACAACTTTAAACAAGTTAGGGAAAAACATTATAGCTTTAGACTACAAAAATCAGAAAATAGGAGGAATTTCTTGAATTTTCTCTTAGATTTCATGAAGAAAGTATTCAGGTCTAGAATTTGTAATACACTCTGAATCTTCTTTTTTGAACAATGGAACAATTTATGCTCTTTTGAGACTTTCAGGTAGTGAACCAGTACTCAAAGACATGAAAATGCAAGCATCACTTTAAACAAACAAAACTTTGTTATTCCTTGCTCATTTTTCCTGATTGAGGTGTCATATGAAAGGGCAGAACCCCAACTTTCTAGGAATGTGAATTTTTCTTCGTAATTCAGATACCGCCCGCCAAATAACTTTTTGGTTTCCTTTCTTCAAATTGCTTTTAATCAGTCATAAAATATGCATCATATGAGTTGATTCAAATGAAAGAGGAGGATCTAAGCTTTACAAATATGTGTCATGTATTAATTATAATTATGATTAAGATATGATAAAACATCGATAATTCTGGGTTTCGATTTTTCTAGGTCGCACTGTATAATACTTAATTAAATCCATTTCTTACATACAATGCAACTCCACCACCAATTTCATCACGTCTACAAATATGAACCAGAGAAACGTATTAAATATTATACAAATTGTGTTGAAATTGTGAAGTTATCATTTCTGACCATATTTTCAAAGTGAGTACTTTTTGATACGCTCTGTGTAATGAGTGTGCACAGGTCCAGGTCCAGGGTATAAACATTAAATATAATTAATTAAAGTTGCACTTTCGATCATAGGCCCTACTGTTGCAACTGGAACATACATTTCGGAATTAAGAACACTGGGCAGTAAAGGTAGAACATGTATATAACAATCATACAAAAACAAATGGCACATAGTATACAGGCCACCTGCACAGTGCGTATACAAGTGTACCGTACTTTGGTAACTTCTAATTTAACAGTTGTAACCTTTGTGACCTTGATTAATATTTCATGGTTAAGATTAACCAATACATATATTTTGCTTTTGATTCAAACCAGGTAGTTGATGGCACTGTTTAACAGTTATTTATATCCCGTTTATTCCAAAGAAAAGATTTCGGATGGTCTTACAAGGTTGACATTGCCGGCAAATTGTCAAACACCATAATCATAGAATTTGGACTCCCTAGGGATCAATAGTTGGACCCAGAGGATACTCAATCTATCCTCTTTTTTTAGAGATATCGTCCGACATCATGCTATTAATTATCATCTTTATGCTGATGACATACAGCTATATGTTTCCAGGGGCGTACGCAGGATTTTTTCAAGGGGGGGGGGGTTTTAAAATCGGGCCCAAAATATTTTGCTCCCGAAAATTTTTTTTTGGTCTCGAAATTTGAAAATTTGACATTTTTCTTCGTTGGGGGGGGGGGGGTAAGGTCACCTTTTTTAGGTTAGCCGTGGGCATTTTTTTTTTTTTTTTTTTTTTTTTTTTTATTAAAAAAAAAAAAAAAAAAAAAAAATCCAAAGGGGGGGAGGGGAGGGGTTTTAGGTTTTTTTAGGGGGGTTTACACACATAAAAATACCAAAGGGGGGGGGGTTTGAACCCCCAAAACCCTCCCCCTGCGTACGCCCCTGTATGTTTCCTTTGATCCTAAGACTCCAAGAACTCCTGATAACGCACTTTATATCAAACTTCAAAGTGGTATTTCAGATATTAAGCAATGGATGGTAGAAAATAAGTTAAATTAAATGACTCAAAGACTAAATATTTTGTTGCTGCTTCAGCACACAATCTGTGCAGTCTTCCAAATGTTTAGTTGGATGTTGGGGGCACACTCATTAGGCCTTAAAAAAAAACACAGAAATATTGGCGTTGTATTTGATTCTTGCATGTCGATGTCTCAACATATTTCTCACATCTGTAGTATGGTTACGTTTATTTAAGGAAGATTGCTAGTATCAGAATGTTATTGTCCAGTCTGCATGTCATATTGCTGTGCGTTCTTTAGTTCTATCCCGTATTGATTATTGTAATGGGCTTCTCTCTACCATTTCCTCGACTAAATTGGATCGTGTGTTACAAAATTGGGCAGCCCGATTGATATTTCAGGTTTCTAGGCACCATCCATTTCAGCCATTCTTGATATCATTAAACTGGCTTCCTTTGAAACAAAGAATGAATTTTAAATTACTCTTGTTTGTCTTCAAAATAATATATAATCAAGTTCCACAATATTTAGATACCTGTTTGAATTTATATACACCTACCAGGGCACTGAGGTCAGCCAGTGATCTTCTCCGTGTCAATTATTCAGTTACCCGCACATAAGCCGGTGATAGGACATTCACTGTATCTGCTTCAAAATACTGGAATGATCTACCACTTAGAATTAGGGAGTCTCCATCAGTTATTACCTTCAGAAAGGCCTTAAAAACTCATATTTTTGCAGTTTGTAGTTGTAAGACTGTTTTTCTTATTACATGTATTTATGTAATTTTCATTTACTGTAAGCGCTTTGGGCCTTACGGAAATAGAGCAGTATAAGTAATAATAATGATAATACTAATAATACTAATTATTAAAAATAATGATACTCTGCCTAATGATACCATATTCATAAGTGTGCTGCCACGGATGACTGAGCGGCAGTCTGTAAACAAAAGTAAGTCACTATCTCCAAGTTTGGGCAGAAGCAATGAATGTAGGTCATAAGCCATTGTGTGTGTATCTGTGTGTGTGAGTGTGTGTGTGTGTGCGTGTGCGTGCGTGTGTGTTTGTGTGTGTGTGCATGTGTGGGTGTGTGTTTGTGTAGGGGGCAGGGAGGAGTATTGTACCGGTAAATTAACCTCCAGATTTGTTAAAGTTTTTTGTATAAGTGAATAACATTTACAATTGACAAATGAATTATGTTTAGGTACTACTAAGTTTACTTTGTTGTTAAGTTAAATATACAGCAAATGAATTTTTGTTTAATTATTTTTATGTATGAGCAATCAATATTGAAAATGTTTATTTTATTAAATTGTATGTTTTTGTTTGTTTTACACATTTGGAGGAATAAAACAAGATTACTTTAAAAACAATTAAAAAAGTGTCCAGTATGCCTGTGTTCTTCAATTGATTGATAAGCAAATACTGTATGTCTTGATTTTATGTATTATTTTTAGTACTCTATTATAATTTTGTTGATCATTCTTTGATTCTATGCAATATTTTCAACTAGCATTTTGTAAAACTGGGACCTGCCCACAAGTAATTTTCCTTTAAGGGTGTCCAACCATTTTATATTGTGATTTCTTTGTGGATGTATATTTCCCCTTGTGTTCACATAGTTTAAAAATGGAAATCAAACGAATTGAATTGAATTGAATTAATTCCACAAGGGGCTAAATAAACTGTCGACCGAAAAAGATTTGATTTAATGAATATGTGGATCTGACGCAAAGGAATCAAAACACGATATTGTGTATACATATATACATTTTTCGAAAGGTAGAAATTCGTGTATTTTACCCATTTTTTGTGACAGTCCACAAGGCGCAAAATCCGAGCTTGTTTTATTCCAAAAGTAATTAAATACACTGTGTCAATTACGGATTAGTTCATTTGAACCACATTGCCTAAAGTTTTAAGATTTTCGCTGTATATGAAGCAGTTACAAGTGCAAATGATCAGTAAAACATTTCAATATATGTAACGTATTTAAATTATTTTAAAGGATTTTTGGAGGTGATCTATTTCCTTTTGGAATGAAAATTATAAAATGGTTGTTTCTAGAGGATTTGTTCTCCTCAAATGTAATTAATAATAAACATGGGGGTGATAAAATTCGTTTTACTAGTATCAATAATTTGTTTCGCATTCAATTTCAATCGTTAAAATGGGTTAAACGTGCAAACAAAAAAAGGTCGACAGCAGTTTTAATCCAAAAGGTTGTAAATCCACACACACACACAAAATATGAAGAAAGAAATAACTGCTAAATTTGATTAGAGATGACAAAAATGATGTAAAGTAATATCACTACTATATAATATATATATATATATATGTATAGGCGTGAAGAAAATGGTCTAGGAACGTGAGACGTAAGCTCGTAATAAAATTGTAAAGTACAGCTACGTCTCACGTTCCTAGACCATTTTCTCCACGCCTACATATTCTGGAACACCTGTTGTCATGTCAGAGTTGATAATTCTCGCATTTATATATATATATATATATATATATATATATATATATATATATATATAATGTGAAATGTTCTTCAACCCACATTCAAACACACACACGCACACGCTCACACGTACATACACACACACTACATGGCTAAACGTGCCCTAAATTTACGCTCATACAGAATTGGCCAAATGAGATGTTTGAAACTATTCAATGTACATGTATAAATAATAGGATGGTCATGTTTTAGAACCTTACTTGGAACGGCTTAATGAATAGGGTGGAGTATATTTGTGTAAATTTAGATATGGCATTCATGACTTACTCTGTTTAAGAGGACGATATGTATAAGAGAATTCCTAGACATAACAGATTATGTAATCATTGTCATTCATATCGGTGACGGATTTCATTACTTCTTTGAGTGTGCTTACTTCAAGGAGGAGACAAATCGATTCTTAGTCAGTACGGAAATTGCCCACATACGCGTTTAAACAATTTAATACCAAAGATGTAAAATGTCAAAATCGTCAAAACTTAACTTAGTAGGTTAAAATTATTATGTTAAATTTCGATAAAACACAATTATTCAACTGTATACGTTTACCGCTTCTCATAATGTATAATCCACATGTAACACAAGTGTGCATTAATATTATAGTAATGATGTCTTGGTTGTTTAACATGCTGTTATTTACATCTTACTTGTATTGATATGTTTAAAAGAAACATGTATATTGTATGTTGTAGAATGAAATAGAGTTCAATTTTCCATTTCTCTCTCCCTCTCTCTTCTACTACCCGTCTCTATATCTGTATTCGTCCTTCCCTATCTATTTATGTCACTCTCTCTTTCTATCTATCTCTCTCTCTCACCTCTTCCCTCTCCATTTTTCTTTATCTAATAACCCCCCCCCCCTTAATCTCCCTCTCTCTCTCTCTTTCTCCCTGTTTCTCTTCTCAATTTCCCCATCATTCCTTCCTCTCTTCAATTAACACTACAGAATAATGAGTTCTAAAAGTATTTGCTGATGCTTACAGAAACATGTTTATTGGTGGACATATTTATTCGCTTCTAATGTACCCACGTTTTTATTATTTGACTCGGAGCGCCGGGTTGACTCGTATCAATCACGAAATAATTGTTTTTAAAATCTGATAAACTCGTTCAAAGTACTTCATATCAATAGATAACAAGACACGATTACGGGGTTCAAGCATGGTCATAATACATATCAGCTCTTGTATACAAACAATGCAGATATATAAGTCATGATGCACGTTTCCAACAGGTCCATAAAATGATAGAATGAAAAGACGACTATTTTTCACCAGTAATCTAAAATCGATATCTTGGTATTATTATGAACATCATTTCAACACGAAAATTGAGGTATGGATTACCAAATGTATCACTTTTTGTTAAACATTGCTCTAAATGCGATCAGTGGAAAATAATTACTATTATTAACAAAGTATAACACAATCCTTCTTTCATGCCAGTAAAACACATAATTATTAGCATTTATTTTCCTTAAGCTCACTACTGCGAAGGCATATTCCTAAATTGTAAACAAATTTGTTTTGAATAGGGTGACAAACATGACACTGGCCTTTTGTCGGAACCCGACTTGTTTTCTTCTTTTTCTTCATGTTATTATATTTTTTTTTACTGCTGTATAAGATTGACCAGCAGCATTTGCTGGAGGGGTCAGTTAACAAAGAAGTTATCAAATTATAAACAAAGGCATTTTTTTACATTTAAAATATAAAGTAATCCATAAATCCATAAATGTAGAAATAAACTACCGCCGTTCTAGCTCAGTGCTGCGTGAGACGGTGCTGGACTGGGTATATGCGTCGGCGAGGCCGGTCACGGCCTGGCTACCTTGTGTGTGAAGAACAGTTCTAATTAGCCGCCGTGTGGTGGTAGCGAGAGACTAATTGGCAAAGTCAGCTTTTTCACAGGGTAGATATAGCTCTGATTAAGTATCCGTAGCGTAAAGATATCAAGGTTAATTATGTAAGGATCTTCCTCTCAGTAAATTTAGATCTAACGTTACATCAACGTGACTCTATGTAATAATATCACCAGACTTCAGTCACCTTTTGCTCGCGACATCGCAAACAACGCGCGAAAACAAATTAGTAGCAATCTAAATTTTGGAGTTAGATTAGGCTTAAACTAAACTCAAACCGTTCAGATTTCCGAATACGGCCCTTTGTCATGTTTGTTACCAACGTGCTGTCATAAAACATGTAAAGTGTGGTATCAATAAATGAAATGATACGCATTGTTTCATTATATAATAAAACTGCAAATAATGGTCAAACAAATACTGGAAAAAGCGCACAATATATCCTAAGCACTCACTCTACAAACCCAAAATACAAAAGATGGTTAACTCTTTCATATAACATTTACGATTATCATTTGAAATCCTTGTAGGTTTCGGATTTTGTCAATAAAATAAGCATAGAGGAAATCTTATTACACAAGACGTATTTTCAAATCAGTTTATTTTGTAATTCATATATAGGTAACTGTATATTTTGCGCAATATATATAAACTACATGTATTTCCTAGACTAAAATACACAAGATACCAAATCTCTCCTAAGAACAAAAGCTGCAATGTGTGCAGAATATGGGCATTGAGGTTGATACAATTTATTATTAATCCATACATTAAATAGAAAGAACATAACTAATAACATACAGCATTAATGATTAGTACTGATAATTCTTTTGACTTCCATGTCGTATAATCTACATAAGTACGTAAAAAAGCTCTCTCGTACTATAATAATAATAATAATAATAATATTTAATTTTTATATAGCGCTTTACAAATATACTATATTATATTTATTTTGTATCTAACTTTTTAATTAGTATATAATAATCGACCAGCAGCACAAAGCGTAAAGGGTCAATTTACGATAGCACAGTGTTGTGTATACATGTACACAAGTAATTTGAAGCATAGTAAATAAAGCAGTAACATTATGACGATACAAAACTGCCGCTAAATATAACAATAACTGAATTACAAAGAAAACCACAAACATATACCATAGGATTAAGGCATATGCAGGCTGAAATAGTGACATTGATTTATTGACTCGAAAATAAGATAAAAATCTGCAAGATTTGTAGATCTGTAGGGGGATGGGAGTTACTTCAAAATTCTGGCAAGGTGACGGATGGTGGAATAACAATACCTTTCAGTATGACATTTAATTGTCGGAAAACCAGTCATGTTGCGCAACTGTCTCAATCTCGAGACGAACTTGGGAATGTTTGTGGTGATCAGAGTTCCTGAACTTCTGTCAAAGACTTAACAAAAGTGAATCCCTTCTCGAGGATAGGGAAGCAAGGTTGGTTATGACAAGGGCATTCGTATAATCAACATTATATCCTACAATATTTTTGAGTGCCAGCTTTTGAACAAATCTACGCGATGCTTTAGCAACAATATCTGCAATGTGTAGATTCTATTTCAGATCATCTTGAAGTGTGACTCCAATTAATTTGATATTTTGGATATTATTTAGTCGGATTGAGTTTAAGTTGAAATCATTTCCTTCTTAATATGTATATTATATAATAATATCACAAGTTTCGGAGGCCTTTCGACCCCGTTAATTTTGTGTGTGCCGCAACCTCCTGAAACCCGCCTCAGGCGGTGGGTGGAATGGCTGGGACTACCCACAGAGCTGGATTATGAAGTAATCATATTTATGTCTAAATATGATGCAAGGTAACACATGGACATCAAATGTTGATCCTAACATGATGTTATAAGAACACGAATATTTACCAAACGTAAAACTAATATTCTCAAAATGATAATAGTGTACAGTTTAACAACCTACTTTTGTTTTATTTCATTCTCCCTTTCGGCAACATCATATATTTACAATGAGTGAAAACAAGATGAACACCTTAGTCATGTCAGTTACTAAACAAATTGCCAGAGTAATAAAGTCTAATTGATAGCAATAGAAATGTGCCAAACAGGGGAAGCATTTTCGAGAATGGGCCTTAAGCAGTCATCATATCAGCCAAACTTGCCTTCGATTTCATTAGTATACAAAGCGTGTACAATCTACGCGATGCTTTAGCAACAATATCTGCAATGTGTAGATTCCATTTCATATCAACTTTAAGTTCAAGTTCAAGTTTTATTTCAATTCAAATCCATAAAAAACATATAAGATACAGATTATATACAATATAGAAAACACACACAAAATGGAAACATGTCTACAAATATATCAGAATTATAAAAAGTTAAACAGCAATAGAAATGAATTGGGGAAACTGCAAATAAAACCATAAGGTTCATCTTGAAGTGTGACTCCAATTAATTTGATATTTTGGATATTATTTAGTCGGATTGAGTTTAAGTTGAAATCATTTCCTTCTTAATATGTATATTATTTAATAATATCACAAGTTTCGGAGGCCTTTCGACCCCGTTAATTTTTTTGTGTGCCGCAACCTCCTGAAACCCGCCTCAGGCGGTGGGTGGAATGGCTGGGACTACCCACAGAGCTGGATTATGAAGTAATCATATTTATGTCTAAATATGATGCAAGGTAACACATGGACATTAATGTTGATCCTAACATGATGTTATAAGAACACGAATATTTACCAAACGTAAAACTAATATTCTCAAAATGATAATAATGTACAGTTTAACAACCTACTTTTGTTTTATTTCATTCTCCCTTTCGGCAACATCATATATTTACAATGAGTGAAAACAAGATGAACACCTTAGTCATGTCAGTTACTAAAAAAATTGCCAGAGTAATAAAGAGAATAAATGTGAAGTCTATAAACAAATGATATTACTACAATATGTACTATGAAAAAGCAGTGGCTTGTTTGAAATAATATACGGGCCTACATTGGATAGTATCATAATGAACATGAACATTAGATCACTATTCAATCATTATTATCTCAATTTTAATTCATAACTTGGTGAAAAAGTGGCTCTAAATAGTCACAAGCACAAACGCTTCCTATTGAAAACAAAAGTCTTCTAGTGTGTCGTTGACATTCCTAATTAAAAGCTTTAGATCAAAACAAGATTATCATTCATAGTGTCTTCAATGCAAGAGACAACGTCTTTTTTTATTTTGGTTCGATGACTTGTCCATACTGAGTATTGAATTGAATTGAATACAATTTTCTTCTACATCAAACAAATCAAATTACATTTGAGGGGCGGTGGATGATAAAACAGACAAAAACTGGTGATCGTGATGATGGTGATAATGGTGATGATGTTGATGATGATTATAATGAAAATGAAATGAATATATGTTGATGTAAATATGTGTGGGGATATAAGAGTTTGTGTGTAAAATGTATGCAATAACGAATTTGTGTACCTCTCAAAGTATAAGAATTTTTTAATTGAATTGAATTGAATTTATTTACCACTTTCATAAAAACATACAAAGGCAAAGAATACAATACTTTTTTGCAAACATAGATAAGCCACTAAAATGGAAAATACACTAAAGGAAATTACGAAGTGGTTGGATCATCAAAAAAGTTACAAAAACTTATAAGTAGATGATCCTAAAAATGTACACAAAAAAACAAACAAAAAGGGGACAAAGAAAATACAATACTACAATGGTAATTACACACATAAAAATTGCGTTTGTCAAATTCAAAGTTGCTGTATCAGGTGAAGTTTTAAATGATGCTTAAAACTGTTTAAAGATGCACACTGTTTAAGTTTAGGGGGTAGTTTGTTCCAAATAGTGGGTCCTTGGCATAAAAAGAAAGAAAATGAATCTTTAAAAATATCTATTATTATCTTAGATAAATAAATATACATTGTAATTCGCCTTACTGATGTTTCAAATTAAAAAGCAGATGGTTTATAATACATCTTGCGTGAGGAAAATTTGTTTGCATATCGTGAAATCTACATTTTAAATGGTCTAAGATTTTATGTAATACCAACATTCTAGAGAAAATGTCATCGCTCGAAATGTTCCCTAGCAGTGAAATAGTGACGGTTGCGGACCTATAAATGATAACACAATGCAGGTGAGGCCAAACATATCATTTAATTTCAAAATGCAAATATAGTTATGAAGTTTATCACCTAATGTGAAATAAACGAAATTTTAATTTCAACGAGAGATATAACGCCTAGTTGTGGAATGAATGTTTGCATCTTTGAAACAAGAAAGTAGTATCACATGTAAAGCTTTTATGTGTACCCCATTGTGACAAAGGCGAGTAGGTATATGAATAGGTACATGAAGTACCATAGAGAAGGAAGCATGAATTGCCTACAAGCCCCTGATTCTGTATGGGATTTTATTTGGGGTGTTGAAATGGTTTCAGGGTGTTCATTTTCAAGCGATGCAGGTACAGTATTAACAGACTGTGTTGTAGATTCCTTGCCAGGTGGCCATTCAAAGTCATTGCACATTGGTTCAAGTACATTTGACGTTACTCGATGTGAACAGCAAGAGAAATGAAGGATATCGGTTAGACAGAACGTACCCCTGGTAACTTGGCCATTATCTGTAATATCAAATTTGACGTCAATCTTTTGTTTGTTCTGGTAACATGTTAGTTTGGTTTCAATACTACCAGAAGAAGCTTGACAGTGCACTTCGTATGGATAAGTGTTGTTTTTACTTAAAGTGATGAAGCATTTTGCAATTCCGGGGGGTATTTCTACAACAATCTCCTTCTTTATAGTTTCATACGTAACGTTCTTCCAGGCTACCGTCAATACGTACCCATCCGCGTCTTGAAAATCAACATTGTGTATAATCAGATTCACACAAGGAGAAGTTGTTAAATCTGTGACTGAGGTTGTAAATCTTGGTAACTGGGATGGGATTTTAAACCCCTGGATATCAGCTCTTCCATTAATGCTGAATGGAAGAGGCTTTGATTCCAACCGAAGTGTGTAATATGGAACAACTTGGGATGCATTCCTTGATGGCCATGAGAGATGAAATGGGACCACACCAGGTTTACCAATTTGCAGTATTACTTGTTCATTGCTCAGGCTGCCAGCAACGAGAACCGGGCTTCCTGCTAGAATGATGAGTATAGCGATATTCACCTGAAGGAAGGTTTGTACCAGAATTGAAAGACACCAGTCACCCGATGTTCGAAATTTTGTCTAAATCAACAGGGTGTGGATTTAAAGACACGACAACGTATTCTCAAATATGATTGTCTCCGATAAAAAAAAAGGAATGTTCCACAGGGAAACAAGTAAAAAATTCTTGTTTTTAAACAATAACAATATATGACGAGGCGGTAAGATCCTAAATTAGTAATAATGAATACAAATAGCAACTGAATATTTCATCGAAAAGTCTTCCTTTACTAAATCATAGATGTCACATGTCGTCTCACTCGGCATACTAGCAAACTCATAATGGTAATCGATCGACTCTTTTATAACTATAATAATCGAAATGTTTTGGTAGTGTCATTTCAATTATGTCCTGTCATGAGTTTTGTTATGCAAACACCATTTCATCATAAGCTTTGTTATACTATTTAATAACTTCAACAGCAAGTTATATATATATAATGATTAAAAAAAGAAATTCTTCTCTCTTACCAAGATCAACATTGCGCTTGAGGAAATTCCTTTGGTGGAGAGAGGGTTTCCGTCGTACAACTTTTGGTGAACGCCGGCTGGTGGGTTTGTCGGGAAACTACTGAAATATAATTTTATAAATGATGATTAGCTGATGTTTGGAGATACCAAATGCTGCAGTCAAATGGTTTCATATTAGGGTCTAATCAGATGATGTTGAATGATACTTTTTCCATAAAAAACAACAAAAGGAACAGATTACATTTGTGAATGTTTACATATTTGTTTTTATGTACATGACAGAAAGGTCAAGGATAATTGTCCAGCCAGTTAATAAGTCCCAAAATGTTACGTTATACAGTTGCATAATGATTTTACTATCATTTCATATACTGTTACTTGTATACAGCATTAAAATTAAAAATAAATCCTAGAATCTTTTTAACGTGAAAAAACAGTTTTTTAAATTCATGATGCAACTATTTACGGAGTGACATTTACATATTAATGATATATGCACAAATACATATTACGTTCTACGAATAATAAGGATTCCTCAGATAAAGAATCGGAGTGTGACTAGTACCTCTCTAACTCCGTTGAAGTGCTGTTAATTGGTACATCATTACCATCATTCATCTGTGCAGAACATTCCTGACAGGGAAAAATCAATTAAAACATAGAAAACGGCGTGTTATTGTGTAGTGACAGGACAAGAATAAATGAGAAAAACTGACAACAATACGTTTCTTTAAGTATGGTAGCTCTTTGAGTATTTATACAAAACAAAGAGTTAAAATATATTTAAAGTAGGTGCATTTATGCAATAATATTTTGTTTACGACAATATTGTATTGTATGATATGATTTCACGCTCCATTTTTAGATTTTCTATACTAATGTGGGTTGGGAGCATAGTAAATCACGAAATCTGTATCATAGGCCCATAAATAAAAAGTCCGGTCAATCTTTTGCTTGGTTCGAATCTTTGTTTTTCATCTCTATGGTGACCTGAGGTTCGGCCTAATGGTTACTTTCAACCGTATTAATGCATCGAAAAATAGTACACATTTCCTCGTGTCTCCCACCCAGGCGAAAATACAATCAAATGTATGGTTTGCTAAAAATACCATTTAAATATTTAATATTTACTCACTGTCTTTTGTCTGTTTCCGTCAATTAGTGAGAGACATCTGGATTTCGGCTTGTGTTTCCATGTGTGAGGTCCATGCAGGAACGAAGAGGCATGATGGTCTACACTGTCTCTTTCCCTTGCCACGGGGTTTTTAATTGCTTCCATCTGATCACGATTTGAGTCTTGTACATGTTTGCCAGGAGATTTCGGTTTGGCATTAATTAAAGGATTGTGCTCCCTATCATCACTGTCTTCGGCAATAGGACTCATTGTAGGAAGATTCTTCAGGGCGAGTTCATCTGCTCCTTTCTTCAGAACATCAGCTTGAGTGCAGTCATTCCCATCCTCTACATTGACTACCTTATATGCTAACTTTTCTTTACGTGACGGCGCTTCTGTATTCCTATTTTTCACCACCTTCTTCTTCGTTACATAACCTCTTGAGTCGAGATGTTTGGCACCATGGCGATGGCCTCCAGAGAGTGGATCTCCTGTATCTTCCTCATTTGGGTCCCTTCTACGTTGACCTATAACAGGTGCGTCACGGAGAGGAGTCTGACCACTATCAAGTTCTTTGTTCACATCAGCTCCTTTTGGTATGAAAAACTTGACAATGTCCAAATGACCGAGTTCTATTGCGGCACAGAAAGGGGTCATGCCATCATATCTGTTCTGCTTTGCTCCCTGATTCAAGAGGTATTTTATGGCTTCTAGATGACCATATTGAATGGCTGCATTAAATGGTGTCCGACCCTTGGCATCTACTTTGTCCACATCGGATCCTTCCCGATTGAGATATTTCATGACTCTCAAGTGACCTCGAGCAGCTGCACCGTGGAGAGGAATCTTCCCTTCGTCATCTTCTTCGTTCACATCAGCTCCTTTGGAAATGAAGAATTCAACGATATCTAAATGACCAAATTCGGCAGCTGCATAGAGTGGGGGTTTACCATCATATCTGTTCTGCTTTGCTCCTTGATCCACGAGGTATTTGATGGCTTCTAGATGGCCATATTGAACGGCTGCATTGAATGGTGTCCAACCCTTGGCATCTACTTTGTTCACATCAGATCCTTGCTGAATGAGTTTTTTCATGACTTGCAAGTGCCCTCCAGCAGCTGCACCGTGGAGAGGAATCTTCCCTTCGTCATCTTCTTCGTTCACATCAACTTCTTTGGAAATGAAGAATTCCACGATATCTAAATGACCGAATCTTGCAGCTGCATAGAGTGGGGTTGTACCATCATATCTGTTCTGCTTTGCTCCTTGATCCACGAGGTACTCGACGGCTTCTAGATGGCCATATTGAACGGCTGCATTGAATGGTGTCCAACCCTTGGCATCTGCTTTGTTCACATTGGATCCTTGCTGAATGAGATATTCCATAGCTTTAGTGTTACCGTGAATAGCTGCACCATGTAGAGGAATCTGGCCTTTATCATCTCCATCCTTCATAACAGCTCGTTTGGAAATGAGGAATTTAACGATGTCTAAATGACCAAACCTCGCTGCGGAATAGAGTGGAGTGATTCTATTATATCTATTCTCTATCGCCTTCATATTACTGAGATATTTGACGGCTTGGAGATGACCTTTTTGAACGGCAGCATTGAATGGGGTCCACCCTGATTTATCTTTTTTGTTCACATCAGACCCTTGTTGAATTAGATATTCCAGAACTTCCATGTGCCCGTAAAAAGCTGCAGCATGGAGAGGAATCATCCCATCGTCATCCTCTTCGTTCACATCAGCTCCTTTGGAAATGAAGAATTCCACGATATCTAAATGACCAAATTCCGCAGCTGCATAGAGTGGGGGTTTACCATCATATCTGTTCTGCTTTGCTCCTTGATCCACGAGGTATTTGACGGCTTCTAGATGACCATATTGAACGGCTGCATTGAATGGTGTCCTACCCTTGGCATCGACCTTCTTCACATCAGACCCTTTCCGATTGAGATATTTCATGACTCTCAAGTGACCTCGAGCAGCTGCACCGTGGAGAGGAATCTTCCCTTCGTCATCTTCTTCGTTCACATCAGCTCCTTTGGAAATGAAGAATTCAACGATATCTAAATGACCAAATTCGGCAGCTGCATAGAGTGGGGTTGTACCATCATATCTGTTCTGCTTTGCTCCTTGATCCACGAGGTATTTGACGGCTTCTAGATGACCATGTTGAACGGCTGCATTGAATGGTGTCCGACCCTTGGCATCTGCTTTGTTCACATCAGACCCTTGCTGAATGAGATTTTTCATGACGTTCATGTTACTCCGAGCGGCTGCAACTTGGAGAGAAATAATCTCTTTGTCATCTTCTTCGCTCCCATCAGCTTGTTTGGAAATTAGGTATTTAACGATGTGTAAATGACCAAATTCCGCAGCCGCATCGAGTGGAGTCATTCCACCAGATTTGTTTTGCTTTACTTCTTTAGTCTTGAGATATTTGACGATTTCTAAGTCGCCATTTCGAACGGCAGCTTTGAATGGTGGCCAATTCTCAGCATCACGCTTGTTTCTATCTGATCCTTGTTGAATAGGAAACTTTATTCTTTCAACGTTACCGTTACTAGCTGCACCGTGGCGAGGAATCGCTCCATTGTCGTTTTCTTCGTTCACATCAACTTCTTTGGAAATGAAGAATTTGACGATATCTAAATGACCGAATCTTGCAGCTGCATAGAGTGGGGTTTTACCAGCATATCTGTTCTGCTTTGCTCCTTGATCCACGAGGTATTTGACGGCTTCTAGATGACCATATTGAACGGCAGCATTGAATGGTGTCCAACCCTCGGCATCTGCCTTCTTCACATCAGACCCTTTCCGAATAAGATATTTCATGACTTTCAAGTGACCTAGAGCAGTTGCACCGTGGAGAGGAATCTTCCCTTCGTCATCTTCTTCGTTCACATCAGCTCCTTTGGAAATGAAGAATTCCACGATATCTAAATGACCAAATTCCGCAGCTGCATAGAGTGGGGTTGTACCATCATATCTGTTCTGCTTTGCTCCTTGATCCACGAGGTATTTGACGGCTTCTAGATGACCATATTGAACGGCTGCATTGAATGGTGTCCTACCCTTGGCATTTGCTTTGTTCACATCAGATCCTTGCTGAATGAGATTTTTCATTGATTTCATGTGACCCCGAGCGGCGGCACCTTGAAGAGACAAAATCCTTTTGTCATGGTCTACGTTCACATCACCTTGATTTGAAATGCAGGGTTTCACGATCGGAGTCGTTCCACCAGATTTGTTTTGCTTCACTCCTTTAGTCTTGAGATATTCGACGATTTCTAAGTGGCCATTTTGAACGGCAGCATTGAATGGAGTCCAACCCTCAGCATCACTCTTGTTTATATCTGATCCGTGTTGAATTAGATACTTCATGACATCGACGTAACCGTTACCAGCTGCACCATGGAGGGCAATCATCCCATCGTCATCTTCTTCGTTCACATCAGCGCCATTTGATATGAAGAATTCAACGACTTCTAAGTGGCCATATTCTGCGGCGGCAGAGAGCGGAGTTATACCGTCATATCTGTTCTGCTTTGCTCCTTGATCCACGAGGTATTTGACGGCTTCTAGATGACCATGTTGAACGGCAGCATTGAATGGTGTCCACCTAGTGTTATCTTCCTTGTTCATATCAGCTCCTTTTGCAATGAGAATGTCTACGATACATGTAGAGCCATTAGAGGCTGCTGTATGAAGAGGTGTTTGACCCAATTCACACTCGACATTTACGTCCGCTCCCTGCAGGATGAGATATTCAACAATGTGTGTGTTTCCTTTCTTGCAGGAGGCATGAAGAGGACTGAGGCCATTTTTTATTTGCTTATTAGGGTTGGATCCTCTTGAAACGAGGTCGTCAACGCCGTCGAGATGACCTTCTAAAGCTGCCTTGTAGAGCGATGTGTATCCCTCCGTATCCATTTGATCTATCTCGGGGTAGACCAAAGCGTCATTAGTATCAGTCTCTAAGATTTTCATGGTTTCTGCGGGCTGAAGAGGAGATGTGTGTTCTTCCGATGTGATGCATTTGTCATCAGTAGATGTGTCGGTACTATAAGTAACAAGAGCTCCGTGTGCCAGCTCTGTCTTCCCGTCTTCTACTTCTGCATCAGGTTGTATTGATGGAGGCATATGACACAGTACACTATTTACTCCATCTGTATGCTCTTTCTGCGCTTCACTGGTTTCAGTATTCAAAACATCGGGCTGTAAGGGCATTTTTGGAATTGAGATCAGCGGTATGCCGGTTCCGTTTGCCCTACAACAAAAGACAAAATTATACCCTTGTACTCTGTAAGATATTATGGAATCTACTATTTGGACTTGTAAAATCCAGTTTTACTTGTTCGATTTCCATTGCGGAAGGGAGAGACTGAAGTGAAACAATTAATTTGAAACATGAATCTGAGTGTTTGCATGTATCTGAAAAATGAATTATAAAGCAAAGCACTTGACTGATATGCGATTGTACACTAGGCAATAAACTTGCTTGATTTCATTTGAGACTGACACCATCTTTCGGGGAAAGGGAATCGGAAGAAAAGTCCATTTGTTTTCTATTTGGAATTATAACCCTTTTACGGTGTATTAATACCTCGTTGACTATTTGAAAAGCTATATTCTAAAAGGCGCTGAGTCCACTTTGAAAAAAATTGTTTTCTTTAGATTATATGCAATCGTTGCATTTAAAAATACTATGTCGATTAGTATTTTTTCGTTTAAACCACGTTTCTTAAAGGTTAGTTCTACCATTTGTGAATGCAGTTAACAATCTAAATAGTAAGTGCAAAGTTTCAGTAAATTCAACATATATAAATGCTCTATATGAATAATTTGGAATTAGTTCTTTTGGGAATGAACCACCCGAAAACATCCACTTTTTTCAATAAACACTAAATATCTGAAAAATTGTTCCAAATATTTCTTAGCGGCATTAATGTGTTAAAATTATTTGATTGTGCAAAAAATGGGACGATTGACATGCAGAAGTTTCATACTGCCTGGTTTAAAAGATCATAAAGTCCAAGCGGCTAATATATAATTAATTAAAGAAAAATGGAATAAAATGAAAAAGAAACAATGTTGTTATCGACTTGTAAGGGATAACATTAGATTTTTATTTAAAATAAAATATACTATACAAATAGTCAGATAGAGGCGAATTCAGACTCTAGGCATCATGAACAAAATAACTTTCGTTTTCACCTAAAAGGGGTATTTGTTGGCGTTATGTAATTGAAACTTCAATGTAAATTATGGAAGGATTGCATAAACATGCATTAAACTGAGAGAAAAGTGTTCAAATGGAGCACGTGATCACATGAAGAAATTATTGGATCATGCTGATTTTAATCTAGAGGAGGACAAAATTTGAATGAACAAAAAAAGTATAAAGGGCCTAGAACTAAAACTGGAAAATCGACTGTTCTACTAAAAATTAAATTCATGTTGGACATGTGACACGACTTGTTGCAAAGATTATCCAAGCCCAGAGAATTTATTTATTTATTTATTCATTTCTAATCTTTTGTCAGGGTAGCCCATTAACCAATAAGTAGTGGTTTTTCATGGGGCCCTGAATAAACATGAACATAATTACATCAAAAAGTATAACGTTTATACAGAACAGTTAAAATAATATTCCATAGTACATTTAGAAAGATATGAAATAGCAATAATGGATGTGGCAAAATAATACTCGCTTGCAAAATAAACATAATACATTAACCTAGTTAAACAATAATGTCAATAGGAAAATATTGATTAAGTCGCAATTATGTGAATAATTCGGCTGAGCCATTCACAAATTACAACTTTGTTTAAACAATCTCTTAAATGAATTGACAGTGGAAGCCGTTCTCATCGAATGATCTAGCTTATTCCATTCAAATATAGAAGAAAGAATTGGGCTACACTTATTACAATCAGTGTGAAATCTAGACACACGTCATTATGATTGATTAAGCCTACCTGAAGGTGAATGATTAAAGATGATGGTTATAAAGATAAACTGTTTTCATGTATGATGTCCATGGTTTTGTAATAAAATATCTGAGCAGAAAATACATTAATTATGACGGCGTTATTGGTTTCATATTCTGTCCATAACATAATAATGAACCCATATGACATCTCCCCCCCCCCCTTCTGCCTTCCTCTCAGTCTCTCTCTCCCTCTCTCTCTCTCTCTCTCTCTTTCTCTCCCACTCTTTTCTTCTATTTTTCTCTCTTTCTCTATATTTGCTGAGCCACTCATTCATCTATCGTTTTCATCGTTGTCATCCCAAGAACTTGTCCGCTCATCCAGATAACGATCTTATTAAAGAACATCTTACCGTCACTTTAACCCCTTTTCAATAATAAGCTAGAGTAGCCACTCTAATACGAGTTATGATAACTAACATTTACAATGTTATGTTACAACCGAGGCCTATCGGTTTACACTTATTCTGATGGATGATGATTAACAAAACCAAACTTACTGTTTCTGATCCTCAATTCCTCCGCCGTCAACAGTGTCTTGGGGAAGGTTCTTCCATTTTGTAGTATCTTGTTCAAACTCGAAAGTTTTCTCAGTGAGCTGAACGAAAATAAAAGAAAACAAAATTTGTCACAGTTAATGATAACGTAATTTCACAGGGGTTTATGCCCCAAATAATTAATTGTTCTGACGTAATAGAGCATTTGGATACAATGTGTCATTACCTGGAACAATTTTATATATTCTTATTAGTTAAAAATGTAATCCTCGTTAAACAGTGTGTAAACTGTGGTTTCGTCTTTAATATAACAAAAAGACTGAAATAATATTACGGGTTGCATTAAGCGTAAATCACAAAATTAAAAGTTCCTGCACTGGGAGGAAGCGAGAATACTAGAGCCCCTGACAAAATAATGCCAACCCAACAACGAGAATAATAACTTTACGAGCAAACTGTATCAACTCGTAAAGTGCATAGTCATTAAAATGCTCTGAAACCTTGCAGTAGAAGATTTTTTTATCAGTCTTTCCGCTCAGTCGCGATGTGACCTAGCTACCAAAACTTCCAACTTTAAATAATGAATTGGAGGCAAATATTTCTAATACATGAAGCTCCCCCAAAAACAGGAAAACTCACTGCGTTTTTTTTTTTATATCAAGAATTGATGTCTTGGAAATCTGGAAGACTAACAAACTTATAGATGATACAGATTATAAAGAAACATCTCTTTTAAAAGATATCGTTCGAAACGAATCCAGCAAAATGAACTCATTGCACATAATTATACAGTATATTATTATTTAATGATTACATTTTTTAACGTGAACAATTATTTCAGAGGGAAAATGTCAATTAATTACCTCTAGCATTTAACTCTGACATGTTTACCTTTATAGTCCGGCAGCCCAGAAGATTTATTCAAGGGAAAAGCGCCGGAACAACTGACCCCATAGGCCGATGGGGTGGACCCTAGACCTCACGAAAATGGATTGCTGCCGGGTCTGAGCTGTGGTCTTCCCGCCAAAATCACACAATTTGTGACGTCACTACCGGAAGTTCCATTTTTGACAATGTACAGAGAGGTACACATGACACCATCCCATAAAACATGTCCCCTACCTATTTTGAGGGGTTTTTTTTTTTTTTTTTTTTTATAATTTGACTAGCTGATAGTATACAATACACCACAAAGAGTTTTCCCGGTGTTTGCATCCCCGAAATCGATGATTACGACGATAGCCTTAAGTAGCGACGTCGTCGACATCGGGCCAATTTGTCCGATTTTTTACTCAATTTCGGGTTTAAATATTAAAGTTTACTTTAAATAGCTTTTCAATTGCCCGATAGCTCTGAAACTTAATCTACATACGGAGCAAGTTCCCCACTTTTCAGAACATATATGGATGTTAAACATATTTGCATACTTAAGGTTTTTTCTGACCATTTAAGTAACATGGTTATCAGGAAAATTTGTCAAAAATTAGAGTTTTGAGGTAAAATTTTAAAGTCAGTTTTGCGCAAGTGCTGTGATTTAAAAATGTTATTCTATTTTCACTTTTGTTAATTTTTGACTTATTGCACACCTCTGTTTTATAATTAAATATATTTAAAGTATGCTCAAACTTGTAGTTAAGTGGTCCCGTGGTCATTTCCATCATGATTTATTCAAAGTTATGCAATTACGACATAACATATTTGGTAAAATTTGCATATATGTTGCTGAAAGTCGAATATACGGGGTTGTATATTTTACAAACATTTTACTTGAAGTGTTTTATATCAAGGAAATGATAATTAACCATTGATGTATTCAAAGATAAAGTTTAACTGCTGGAAAGTGAATTATCTTCGCCCAATGAAAAGCGCCAATGATATTTGTCATTACCAATCACTGTCGATTCGCTGGAAGCCTGCTGGAGTCACGGTCTCCCAAAACTATTGGGAATAGCATATCATCTGATGACAACTGATGTCAGGTAAGAATCTGTGTGAAACTCATGTAATACAAATGAATAAACTACCCCGATGTTTATGAACAACTCCTTAACAAATATATTTAATAGCGGTGCATCTTTTATCTGACCAAGTCAAGTAGATGATCACTTATTCATTTAATTAGTGTATGAGTAATGAGTGGAATGGTTAATATGATTACACTTTTGATTAAGAGGGTATTCAGATATTAGAGATGGACCGTTATGAAACTTGTGCCTGGGTAAACTAAGATATGTCATTCTAGTCTTATTTGGTTCTCCTCATATAGTTCATCAAGGAAAGGTAGACTCAGTTGTAATAAGTTTGAGACAAAAGTCCTGCTCGAAAGGATAAGACATTTTTGTTTCTTCCCATGTAGGCCTGTAACAATAAAGGCCGTCAAATATGATCAAAGCCTAAATCATTTGAAGTTGAAAATTACTGATTTAGTACTCGATTCATCTAATCTATAATCATTCTTCATCAAGTCTTTCAAATAGCATATACCGTTTGTCAGAAATGGTAAAACGATGGAGGCTAGGATAAACATTATATAGTATGCTCAGGAAGGCATATTCCATTCAAGCCCTGCAAGCGCCAACCTTTGATAAGGTCATAGTAATGCTTGGCAACTTTCATCTAGAGCTTGCGTATTTCGGAGCCCTAGGAACCTACTTGGCTGAATCAGGGATAGAATATCTCCTCACCGAGGCTGGTGTCCTGGCCGAAGGATCCCTTGCTGGTTTCATGAAGGGCAAGTTCTACAACAGGTGTACGAGACTCCATCAAGTTCTGGCTGCTGTGATGGAACAATCATTGCTGTCCAGATACATAGAAACATTGGAAGACGCAGACCGATCTCTGGTAAATGATGTGGTATCTGACAGTGACACCAGCGTCGAACACTGCCAACTTCTTGCAGACAATGCTGCACTGAATGATCTCCAAGAGAAATACGAGCGCTTCTTTCAGGATGTCATTGCTGGAAAGCATGGAGGCACAGCAGCATATTGGGCCATCTATGTCTACCTCATCAATAGAGTGTATCGAGATCTTCAGCGCGCCGTACGGACGAATGATGTTGATAGATACATCCAGATCCTCCCAGAGGTGATCGACGTGTTCTTTGCTTTGAACCGGCCAAATTATGCAAGATGGGGATCCCTTTTTCTCAACAAGCTTCAGAACATGGATCCCAAAGCACGCGAGATTCTAGAGGCAGGAGGCATGTCCATTCGGCGCACGAAGAAATCCTATTCAAGATGCGCAGTTGACTTGACCTTGGAGCAGACCGTAAACAGGGATGCTTCTTCTCCCACGAAAGGCATAGCAACTTTCACTAATTCACACAGTGCTTTCTGAAGATGGGCTATTACTCTCTCACAACGAAGTATGGCACTTACAGCACTTCGTGAACTGGTCAGTCTTCACCAAGGGGAAGAATCAATGAATCAGCTGACAAAACGGAGAATCGAACGGGATGATGCTGACAAGAAAGCTATAACACATACATTGACCAACACATGCAACCCATTTGCCACTGGCTCTCCTGCTGAGCTCATCAATGTTTCATCAGGAAGAACTGCAAAGGATGCAACGAGTGCATTTCTCCTTTCAACACTTGAACGAGGAAAACATCTTCGACTCGCCTTTCAAGATGAATGTGCAGCTGATACTTCACGGTTACTGAAGCCAGTAACACGGATCAAGATGTTAAACTTCGCAGCAGAAAACGCCAAGAGATCCAAGACGGCAGTACGGAGAGTGAACGCAGCTGAGGGAGCCAGGGATGTCTTTGGGCGAATGTTAGCTGTTGCCGCTGATTCAACTGATGCACTTGACCTACAGCACATTCTCAGCTTCCCACTCACAGAAGTGCCTCTTTCACTTGCCCATAGTGATGGGACTCCCCTAAAGACGGAGAAGGCAGCTTTGACAAGAAAACTTGAATGCAAACAGGAAGCAGCGCTGTTGCCTACAAATCTCCCCGTGATCTCAGCTAGTGTGATTGATGGTGGTATCATCATTCATGAAACCGTTCTCCAACATAGCAAATCAACATACGGAATCATGGCCAAGGATCTTCTGGAAAGGGTTTGTTCGAGTCGCGGAGAGCAAATACACCTAGTGCTATACCAGTCACCTTCCATCAAAGACCCAGAGCGAAATCTACGTCAATCTACCTCTCAGCTATTCATCATAACTGGACCTGATCAGGCCCAGCGTCAGAGTGGCATAGAATTACTCAGGAGTAGTTCATTCAAGGAAGAATTCGCCAAGTTTGTTATGGAAGAATGGAGGAAGCCAGAGTACGCAGCAATAGTCGGGAGAAAAACGCTGTATGTGTCCCACGGCGGAGCTTGTATTGAACTGAAAAGTAATGGGGACAATCAACTTGAGATAGATCAGCCAAGTTCCTTCCAATGTCACCACGAAGAGGCGGATACTCTCATAGCTTTCCATGCAAGGGAGATTTCAGACGGCAACATCCTTGTCAGGTCGAGTGATACAGACGTCTTTATTATCCTGCTTGGGCTCTGTGGGAGGTCAACAGGGATGAACATCATAATGGACTATGGTTCTGGCAATAACAGGAGATACATTGATGTCTCAAATGTAGCTGCCCTTCAAGAAAATAAACAACCCGGTTCAACAGAAGCACTGATCGGTCTCCATGCCCTGACTGGATGTGACTTTACCTCGTGTTTCTTCAGAAAGGGGAAGATGAAGCCCCTACAAAAGATGGAAGCCAGTACCACCCACATGCAAGCGCTTCGATCACTAACAAGCGAGGAGGTTGATGTCCCAGCTATTACATCTTTCGTTTGCTCGTTATATGGCTGTGTAACATCCGACATAAACGAGGCCAGATGCAAAGCTTTCAAACGGATAAGCAGCGGAGGTGAGAAGGGCCCTCTTGCAAAGTTGAAGAAAATAAACTGTTCTTCTCTCCCCCCATGTGCAAAGACACTTGGTAACCATATCAAAAGAGCCCACTATGTTGCCAGAATGTGGAAGAGGGCTGACCAGGCGGAGCCAACCGGTGGATCCCGTCCTTTGGACTTTGGCTGGAAATCAACTAACAACTGCTTCGAACCAGAGTGGTACCCAGGAAGTGCAGTCCCAGAGTCTCTCACAGGTTCACCTACCACACCTACAGAAGATGATGACAGCGTCCAGGATGAGGAGGAATCAGACGATGCTTGGAGTGAGGAAAGTGATGAGAGCGATGTCGGAGTCAGCGATGAAGAAGACTCGTAATGCAAGATGCTATCCGTGAAACATGTCATTGCACATCTCAAATTTGATACATATGTTTTAAATTCATGACGAAGCATTTCTGACACATGTATAGGCCTGGTGAATAGAAATTACACAACTGTTCACAAAAAAAAGTGATGAAGATCATTGTTCCAAATTTACAAATTTCAGCTTGAAGGACTGGCATAATATTGAGGGTCTTCCTTATTCTCATAGGGCCAACTTGTGTCCAATGCTTCTACCTTATCTTCTGGAATTATGAGGTAATATAAATAAAACAAATTCTTTACTATTTTTTATACATGTGGTATACCTATACAGCATGAGTCAGAAAAAAAAATCCCACATTTTTGAAATAATACTGAATTGAAATAGTAAAAAAAAAACTTACTCACTCTGTATAATGGAGGATGTAAAAAGAAATAGGTCCATAACACCATATTACAATTAAAGTGAGGATTACACGTACATGGGTGAAATAGAATGGAAAAGTGTTAAGATGAATAGGATTTTTTTTAAACAGTTTGCACTGCTCTTCCACAACGTTCTGTTTTGAATCGTTACAGTAAAAGAAAATACAAAGAGGCATACCCATTATATCTGAATAAATATCTTCTTGGGTTAAACGAATATATTTGACTTTTATCTAAAAAAGTATAATATCAGTCATAGTGGATGTATGAGGAAGAATGACAGAGATGGTTGGGTAGCACATGAAGGGATATCGAGACCGAAATTGAGATCTATAAAGAGAGAGAGAGAGAGAGAGAGAGAGAGAGAGAGAGAGAGATAGTGGAAGGGAAAGGGGATAGAGAAGTGTGAGATAGAAAGAAAGAGAGAGAGAGAAGGGGTGGTGTTGTACGAGGAGATATAGAAAACAAGGGAAGAGATATATATACACTTGGTGAATGCTATCCTTATATATATATATATATATATATATATATATATATATATATATATACATGTATATAAAGGAGAAAGAGAAAGAGAGAGGGAGAGATAGGGGAGAAAGAGATGAAGTTATGAGAAAGAGAGAGAGCTTGTGTAATAAGAGAGTGAATAGTGACAGACATACCACAAAATACATTACTACATATCAGAGACACGAGATATTAGAGTATTGATACAAAATGTGCGAGGGAGAGAGGGAGAGAGAGAGAGAGAGGTTGATGTAATGGAAGAGAGATAGAGTGAGGTGTAGGGAGGGAGGGGGGAGGGGGATGGGGTTGAAGAGTATGTGTAAATATTATTAGTATCAATCAGTTCAGTATGATATTTTCCCCGTACAGCGCTTGTTTAAAATACCTGTTCTAATATGTCACCCCAAAACTCGAATTTTTGACCGATTTTCCTGAAAACCATGTTACTTAAATGGTCAGAAAACAACCTAAATATGCAGATATGTTTAACATCCATATATGTTCTGAAAAGCAAAGAACTTGTTCCATATGTAGGTCAAGTTCCAGAGCTATCGGGTAATTGAAAAGCTATTTAAAGTAAACTTCAATATTTGAAACCGAAATTGAGTAAAAAATCGGACAAATTGGCCCGATGTCGACGACGTCGCTACTTAAGGCTATCGTCGTAATCATCGATTTCGGGGATGCAAACACCGGGAAAACTCTTTGTGGTGTATTGTATACTATCGGCTAGTCGAGTTATAAAAAAAAAATCACAAAAAAAAAACCTAAAAATAGGTAGGGGACATGTCTTATGGGATGGTGTCATGTGTACCTCTCTGTACATTGTCAAAAATGGAACTTCCGGTAGTGACGTCACAAATTGTGTGATTTTGGCGGGAAGACCACAGCTCAGACCCGGCAGCAATCCATTTTCGTGAGGTCTAGGGTCCACCCCATCGGCCTATGGGGTCAGTTGTTCCGGCGCTTTTCCCTTGAATAAATCTTCTGGGCTGCCGGACTATTACTATTTCAGTGGTTGATCCGGTGACATAAAGTAGAGACAGTGAATGTTGGCAGGGAATTATAAAATATCCCATTATGCGATTTCTGTGTGCAAATGCAACAAATTAGGAATGTCTTTCCCACTTGTCGAACAATGGATATCATAGTAACTTTTCCCACAGGGCCGTTGTGAATAACATGTTGTGAGCAGTAGATTATCAAAGGGTCTATTATCTTGGATAAAATATTGGGTGTAGTCCTAACTCTAATGTCAAATTTGGTTGAAAATAGTTGCATTCATTTTTTTTAAAGTTAAATCCACACTCAGCAGGCCCCAGATATGATTACAAATGCACTTAAAACGTGGGCGCTTGTTCAGAAACCTATCCAAAATTTGACCCGTAACTCTGGCGTGACCCGTAAACCCGTAAACCCTACTAAAACATACCCAAAATGAAGTCAATTTCATTAAATGTCCAAATAAAGATCATGAATTAAAAGTCGTTATGTTTATTACCTGTTTCGTGTCAATTTTCTTGTTATTTTTGGAGTATTTTTCGGATAAACGTTGATATTAGTATACACTTTTTCACAGGTTTCACGGCAAACCGCTGCACAATACAAGTACATACCGATGGTGGGTTGCGGGCGGGTGCGCGCCTGTAATCTACCGTAATGTCTCAGATCCGCATTACGGTCAAAGAGATTCGATCAGTACGGTAGATAACTTCACACGGACGCGCGCCTCTGTGTGTCCATGCCTTGAGCCATAATGCATGGCAGTCCAAAGGGTTTTTTTTGTGTTGGGGACCGGGGTAAAATGCAATAAATTATTGAAAATTTATTGCATTTTCTTTGTTTTTATTTATTTATGGAAACTGCCCCCTACCCTAGCCCCCGCTGCGTACAGTCATGGTTCAGTAACAAAGCAATGGCCTCGTAATTGTGAGGCCCCGGGATCAAAACCGTGTCGATGTGCTATATTAGTGCCCTTTTGTGGGGCATTAATCCTCATTACTGTCATTTATGACTTAAGGGCGTAAGTCCCCTAGTTGATAAGCATAGTAGCATACATATGCTTTAGTAGTCACGAAAAACACACATTGGCAAATTATTATTCAATAAAATCTGAGAATGTATACTATTATCTAGATCTATTATTTTCAAATTATTTTTTAAATAATTCCATGAATTGGGGTAAAACAAAAATATTCAAACTTTATGAGCGACAGTGTAATAAACTTTTTATGTTGTATAGCTCCCTCTCAAGACTGATATTACTTTAGCTTTAAAACAATGTTCCTTGACTACAATCGACCGATTTGCTATTCCCGTTTGAAAATTATATATCAGAACTAGCATGGAATGGCCTTAGGCGCTATTTAAATAATTTGAAATTTAGGGGGAGCACCGGCAAATTTGTATTATTCAATATCTCGAAAGCAGAAGTGTTTTAGGGGCTAAATGTTCTAATGCTTATAATGCGTCCATAGGGGCATCCAAATATCATTTATGCTTTCTTAGCAGTCAGGTAAAAAAAAAAACCACCACCACTATGATAATGAAACTGCGCTTTGAATTTTGGAAAATAGTTGTGATTGTGTTTCAAATACATAATAACGAAACATTATGTAAAAGGACGGTGTTCTATTCAAAGGAAAAAATATGTTTCTCCGGCTTTTTCCTCCTAATAATATCCATATTTCAAAAGCTGCTTTTTAAAAGGAATTGATCGATTTAGTTGTAGGTCACCTAAACAATTCCCCCCCCCCCCCCAAAAAAAAAAAAAAACACACATTAGAGCTTTTAGAACTATTTGCAGAGGACTAATAACCTGGTCATATTATATAATCTACGTCATGCATTGACGAAGTGAGGACGGCATGAAAATGAGAGAAACAGATCATAATTTAGCACCTCTTAATATAATAAATTTATTTCAGTATTATAAAGATTACCATCAATATAATACCCGTTCCCACTCTTAATTCCATTATCCATTAGCACTCAATCAGTCAACTTGTATTGCATTTAAATCTGCTGGTCCTCGAAAATGGATTTCCCTCGCTCCTGATGTAATTTCCAGCACTAACGTTACTTCATTTAAAACCAAACTCAAACGTTCAATAATAACAACCTATGTCAAATAAACATGTAATTTCATCTCTCCTCCTGCGTTTTTTTGTTTTTTTGTTTTTTTGTTACCTCGCCCTATTTCCCTTTACCTGTTTTAACTGTTTTGTTTAAACTAAGTTTGTTTTGTATCTCGAAATCGGAGGGACGACCAAAAGAGCGGCCATTTTGAAGAAAAATAGCATTTTGTTAATAATGTTAAGCCTTTGTCTTTGCCATGGCAAGATTATACCAAGCAGTTAGATGGAGGAATGTGCCATAGAATAGTTGATTATGTGTGTGTGTATAGAATATGAAGGCATTTGGAAAGCCATGCATTTCAGGAAACATTTTTTCTCTGATGTTTTTCCACACTTGCATGAAAACGCTCACATATTATTTTTTCACCTCTCCCCAGAACTCAACTTTCTCTTTAAAAACACCAAACACGTCCTCAATACACTGATAAGTGATAGGCATATATTGCAAACAGTTAATACACATTAAATTAGGTCAAAATTCATTTTTGTGGAAATCAAGTCAATAACTTCGGTTGCTAGAACTTTTCGCTGAAAAGGGATACAATCCTCTCCTTTGCATTAAAGATAGTATCCTTGTGCATAGGCAAATTCCTGGAAAGTTAAAAAAATTAAAAAATCATCCTTTTTACCTTAAATTAGGAGGTAAAACCCATTTAAAGATAATATCAGAATGTAAATAATTCAATCTTCTTTCATTTGACACCAAACTCAGGGGGTTCAAGGTTTTTTTTAGAATATAATTTACAAACATACAATTTTTTTTTTCGATTTCGGGTTGACCACTACACATTTAAAAAAAAAAAAAATATGGTGTATTATAATAACTTCTTTTGAATAATCAAGGTGTGCTTATTGTGTAAAATAATGGCAACCGGCCCGAAAACTAAGCATGATATTTGGCCCGCCGCTTAAAACTGTGATTTAGCTTGCGAACACCTCGACCACCTGCTTTATAATAAACTTAACTTATTTCCTTTACATTGTGTCTGTTGATGGTTAAACAACGTATCCAGCTTCATGTTTAGGACATGGATAGAAAACTGATATATCATTTTAGTTGGTTAAAATGGAAATAAATGTTTTTAGTACTGAACAACTAGTTGAGATGGTTGAAGTGTTCATGCGATACTGAAATTTCTCATTAGATTACAGTCCATGGGCCACATCCGGCCCGCCAAACGGCCCGCCAAAATTATATAACAAAACATGCCGTTCAATACGTTATGATGCTAGAAATGGTTTCAAAATACACTAAGTCTTTTCCGAAACATCTAATCTGCAATTATATATTGACACTTGACAGAATATGATATTTAGAATGGCATTAACATAGTTACATCTGTATTGATAACAGTATCCCTTTCAATAGGCTCATAATACGCAAATTAGGCCTAGCCAGAAAAGAAAATCTTATGGAATCCTGGAAATTAATCTTCTTTTTTTTTTGTGGTTGCAATATAAGGTTTGTATATGTTTGTATTATGTTTTAAAAAGAGACCGTGGTCACACGGCCGATGAAATGCGCCGTTTGTTTTCTGAATACGTTAAATATGCAGTATGGCTACAGCCTACAAGATCGGCAGTATCGGTCTCGCAAACAACTCTCTTCTGATAACTCTTTTTCCATGAGAGGGACAGCTAACTAGACTAAATGCAAAACGAGACTGGTGTTTTTTCCTTATAAATTTCTTTGTTTTGTCGGACTCATGAATCTTTGTCCTTGGAGGCTACTGGTCTCATGGGCTGTCGGTTTACAGAGATGGCCCAATTAATATTGATATCGGATGTTCCAGCCTCGTTAAGGAAAATTGCAATTATGATGGATATTTTTAACAATTATTTCGTTTGGCAATTTTGAGTGGTAATATGGAGTGTGTTAAACATTATGAGTGAAAACGTTAAGTATAATTATTTTTTAAAGTAGCAATGTGTTAGAAATAGATAAACTCATTACAGTTTCCTTTAGAATTTTAGACTCAGCCTTCTTATAGCCCCCCCCCCCCCCCCCCCCCTCCCCAACAACAACAAAATTGTTCTTACCTCAAGTCTTTCTGTTACTATTGATCCTGGACATATCTCCTCGCCCTCCGTGTTCAGCCCCATGATGGAATCACTCTGTACCTAATCGAAATATAAGGACATTAGAAAGGGATCACAAGGCATCAAACTGCTTATATCAGGATATTGGAGTCCATATCAGTTTTATTTATAAATTTGTAGTTTTCATAAACATATAGGTAATTTGATTCATGATGTATACAGTCAGAACTAACTAAATGTTAGTTGGTAGTTGAAAGAGATGAAAGGCGAAAAGTACTTTTATAATAATTTTGCTATTTACTGCTTTCCGCCCTTATTATATTGAAGTAGGTTTCTCATTCTCACCTGCACCGTCTGCATTTCAGATGAAAACTTTTTATATCTCAATGATATACAATTTCCTTCTCAGATTATGAAAACTATGATCTAACTTTGCAAGCGTTAATACCGTTTTTGTATACCCCATGTAATTTTCACAATCATTATAAAACTTACTTCTTATAGAACACTCATGTATGGAAGTGCCCTTGGCCTGGCATTATCAATCTACTTTCGTTGTTATTGCTGTTCTTGTTGTTGGTGGTGGTCGTGGTGGTTTTTGGTTCTCAATTCAAATCAGTCGAGTTATAGTCGAGTCGTAATAGCCCCTGCCCTGGAAACTCTGATAGCCTGTCTGTGCGGTAGAGATGTCAAGGGCCTAGTCCCGAAAAGTTGTCTATGTTTGGCAATAGAACAGTGCACCTGCTGCCCGGGGCCGTCGAAAATATATGTAACCTTTGGCATGTTTGGTAACGCCTCCGTTATGCTTTTCAAGGGTTTCAAAGGTCTGCATTATCTTTTTGCGGGTTATTCAGCAGGTTCGGTGGTTTATCATTTTCCATTATTTGTATTATTTGGTATTTTATAGAGACTGTGCCAGGAGTCAACAGTATTAATGTCTACAATCGAATCAATATGGCTCACGTTATCGGATATTTTTTATGCTTAAGATATGAAATTATCTTGAATCTGCCATATCAAATATTTGATGAATCATTATATTGTATGCTTGTTTTGGTTTTTTCTGCCCTCGTCACGTAGCCCACGTATTCCTCTTTTCTACATTTAATAATTATAATAATAATATTGGCTACTTGTATAGCGCACAGGTCCATCTTTCGGTGCTCATGGCGCTTAGAGAAAAGTACATGTGACAGACATACGAAAGAAAGAAACAATAAACCGAAAAACAAAATTCGAAAATCTCCTAGACATAGTAAATTAGAATATTGCAATAATTACAACGAAAGAAACAAATGAGTTTTCAGTTGTAATTTGAATGTTTCTGTTGACGTATTTGTAGAGGGAGCTCATTCCAGAGTTTTGGACCCAGTGCTGAGAAAGCCCGATCACCCCAAGCATGTTTTAACAATATTTCACTCAAATATTACCTTATGAACACGCCATGGACTGTAACTTTTGGTATGTGATTATGCAGTTACTTCTAAAAACCTAGAACAGGCGAAGAGCCCTAATCGTTCATTGCTGTGGATATAATTGTGTATTTCAAATATATGACATGAATGACTTATTATTAAAAGATTGATCCACAAACATTAATTTCTTCCAAAAAATATACTTTAACATCAGTTGGACTACCCCAATGAGTTTGTATACACTGGCTTGCATTACAGATGAGGCCGCTACACTGTATACTATGTGCGTTATTGCTGTTTTCGAAGCATCTGCCTGTTCTCGGTTTTCCGAAGGTGTGTCTGACATTCACTGTTATAAGGAACATGTCCATACGACCCTTGTGAGACGTCGTCCAGGCGAATTTTCCACCACGAATTCACGATTAAGCAAGCTAGCAAATAAAATGAATAAATTTTATTAAAAAAAAGAACAGTTTGCAGTTTGTACAGTCCAAGATGGGCAACCCACAAGACCCACCGGAAAAAATGTGACCGTACCCTTGAGCTGCCAGCATGTGTAGAGGGCTTTAAAGAGTTTTGTGTTTTCGTGAGTTTGCGCGTTTGAAAAAGATTCCAAAAATTGCCCTTTGTTGTTTAATCCTTGTTCAGAACTTGCATAAAAAGTGGTTAGAAAATCGTTATGTTATGCAATAGTTTAATCATGATACGCAATGATGGCGCAAGATGGAACAGGAAAAACTGGGGTAAGGTGAGCCCATCTTAGTTTGATTTACCCTTACCAATGCAACTTTTCCTTGATTTCCTTGAATACTTGATTTACTTATATACTTTTTTTAAGTTAGTCAGTTAGCCGTTTTGAAGAAATAATGGTAGTTTACCATATAAACGGTGACCCTGTTATTAGAAGAAGAAAAAAAATATGAGTGGTAAATACAATCCAAGCACTAAAATAACTATATTCATTCACAATCACTCACAATTGATCGTTTATATAGCATTTTCGCCTCTCGCTGCATGCATACATTCATTTGTTCATATGCGAAACTATTGTATATCTTCTAGACGATGATAATGCTGGTAGTGGTAACTTGGTTATGCTTTCATCAAACACGACCAGAATCTCTCTCTCTCTCTCTTTCTCTCCCTCCTCTCCTTGTGTATCCCCTCTCTTCATCTCCCCCTCTCTATACATGCCCATTCTCTTGCTATGCTTGTCTTCTTTTCTTTCTTTTTGTATCTTTTTCCGAACCCCAACATGACTCTCCCTGTATTTATCTCTCTCCTCCTCCTCTCTCTCTCTCTCTCTCTCTCTGCCCCCCCCCCCCCCTTTCCGCCAATCTCTCTCTTCTCTCTCTCTCTCTCTCTCTCTCTTTCTCTCTCTCTCTCTCTCTCTTTCTCTCTCCCTCTCTCTCTCTCTCTCTCTCTTCTCGCTCTCTCCCCCTTCCTTCCTTCCCCTCTCATTTTCTCTTTATTTTTCATATCTGTCCCTATGTCTCCTGTTTTCCCTTTCTATTTCCTCTCTATTTTCTAAGACCTCCCCCTCTTTCTCTTTCTCTCTCTCTCTCTCTCTTCCCCTCTCTCTCTCTCTCTCTCTCTCTTTGTTTCTCTTCTTCATTCTTTTCCATGTTATTCTCTATCCAAACCCTTGTATTAGGACTGCAAAATGAGGGGTCTTAAGAGCAATGCATTTGTTGTTCTTTAAAGGAACTTTTTGATGGTGGTACAGTACTTGACTCATAAACCACATAAAGCTAGCATAGATTCGGGGGCGTCGACACGTAGAAGACAGGGAATTGGTTTAACATTAATAAACTCGTTCAAAGTACTGCTAATCAAGAAATGACGTCACACTTGAGATAGAACAATCAAGAGCTTCAATAATTGTAGGTTCTAATTCTACATGGAAACTGACTCGGGATCTCATGCTTCATATCAGCATCAAATTCAACTCACGTTTCGCGTCTCAATTCGATCACCAATGAAACATCGCAATGTTAATTTAGTTAAATGGCCTGTAATTTTTGATTCCCAGTGAAGAACCGACCTACAACCTTTGCTTAATGTATCATTCCATCTTCCCGGATGAAAAAAGGGGGGCAGCATGCTACAACATTGAACATAAACGTGAAGGTTATTTTAACATCCAAACTAAATATTTATTAACAAACAATCGGCATGTATGACTACAAACTTGTGAAAAGTAAACTAACTTTCGTAATTCAAAAGAACGTGCAAAAAAAACTTCGTATTGTCATGCGATACTTTTGAAATCGAAGGAACTTCCCTTGTTAACTAGTAATTTAACAAGACAAACCTTGTTTTCAGTAAAAACAAATGTACGAGTAGTTTACTATCTACTATACTTCTACGAACACTTATATTCCAATCAAGACCAAATAATTGCCAGTTTAAAGGCAAACATCATTTGTATCTTCACAATATCTAGACTATATCGTTTATGTTCACTTAGCGATGAACAACGATATTCCTACCACAAAATACAGAAAATATGCTGGTATTACTTTCTTCACCCAGAGCCAGATAAAGGTGACTTTTCTCTAATACCTTGCACGTCACCAATATCACAATGTACTATTACTTGCTCTTTCTTCTTTAAACGTGTAAGTGCAATATATGCACAACATATGAACAAAGTATCAACATATGTTTTTAAAAAGAAACCTTCGTGCTTAAGCTTAGCAATTGCTCTTTTGTATTCTACTAGTAGTTTCTTTCTGCCATTTTTGAAAGATAATTGCCCATTAAATAAAGCAACACAAATATTTTATCCACACAATGGTTTAATACCTATGAATCTATTCCCCTTTGCATCTGGCAAAAAAATACCATATCCTTTGTTCAATCATTGTATCATCAAAACAAATTATATCTGAAACTTTCAAGAAATATTTTAACACATTTAGAATCCTTATTACTTATATATCAATTGTAATTTTACTTTTGTCTTTGAACTATACATAACTTCACTTACATATATATTTATCTTGAAAAGGTGATATAAAAGCCTTCGGAGGATTTTACAAAATGTTCGTACGAGTCTACAGTGTAATAACAATGACAAGTTGTTTCTATTTCCTCACACTGCCTACATTTTGCTGTCATTAAGAACTCATCATTTTAGCAAAAAATATTGTTCAGAAATTTAAAACTAAATTGCCTAATACTGTTATCTCTAATTGTACACATTTTGAACTGAAAAAACCTTTTCCAATTGAAAGAGTCTGGTAATGACAAAACATTAGACCAAAATGATATAGTTGACGTTTTTTGATAAACCCATGCACTTAAAATTACATATATTTTTGCAGTTATAGAACCAAGAGTTACATCATCTGTTAATTTTAATGAAATCATCTTCCTTTTGTTTGGAAACAATTGTATTTTTTTCTAGATCTCATCTTATTAAAAAAAGGATACAGGTAATGATTTATTTAACTTCGCATATTTCACATCAAATAATAACAAAGGCTGCATATTTTTAAAAGCGCAAAGCTGACAGTTGGGTGTTATTTCCACAAGAATCAAAGTAAGGGGCAAATTATATGGTGTTTAATATATATATATATATATATATATATATACACATATGATTATATACACATATATATACATATCTTTACATTACATTACGGTGTAAATGAACTATATCGAAACGTATTCTTTTAATAATGTACTCACACGTATAAAAGAGCCTTCAAATGCCTGTTCAACATTCTAATTTAGCCTGGGTGAATTCTCACTGATGTGACATAGCTATTACATTTATTTATATCAATTTGATTATTCAAGTGTCTTAATAATCAATTAATTTGATCATGCTCGTAACAAGTCATTGATGGCCCCTGTATGTCGGTATATAGAACAAGTGAGCTTCAGATCATGTTTTTTTGTATGGTGTCTTCAAGCTAATCTCAGGGGGAAATGTAAAAACTTGAAAGTTGAAAGCTGAAATGACAGTTTAAAACATGTCCATCTTGGGATCAATTTCCCGATTTCTGGGTTTCAATTTTTAAAGTAAAGATTTTAGAACACGAGAATGAAAGAACTAAGTCCTAGAGTTGCGAAAAAAACCGGGGGATTGGGGATTTAAGTATTTACCCCTCCACATTTTCAGTATCCCTAATTCATTTTTCCTATTGATAACTGCATCTGTTACTCTATATTAAATTCAATTTGAACTGCAAATCCAAGTTTATTGATTACAATCCAAACATGTACTGATCATTCTCATTTCTTTTCTTCAAAAGCACGTGTCCTTACTAGAATATTGTGTGAACATTAAATTATCAAGACCCTCAGACAGTAATGTTTTTCGGATATGAATTCAAACCAGCTCGCGTGAAAGCGAGAACAAGCTTTACACATTAAAAAAAACGTTCGCTGTGTTATAGATTAGAATAAACTATCGAAATAAAAGATATTGTCATAGAAATACAAATATTTGTTTAAGATAGATGTATATTGATATCATTTATGGACGTTTGTGTTCAAAGTACATATGCCATAAGGTGGAGACCATTATTTCATCTCAAGTACACCCGTAATTTATTGGCACAATTAGGTTGACTGTTAAACAAATCTATCACGAGTAACAGATAATTTCTTGAGCTAATATTTCATCAGTACATTTTAGTTTGTCTGTTATTCCATTTAGTTTATTCTCAGAATTGATCGGGTGGTGACCTAGAAAATATATAACGCGATGCCTAGGGGTTAAAGGTAAAGACCAGTATTGGAAACGCCCCAATTTCAAAAAAATGAAATGGAAGCTCTTATTACCAATCATGTGAAAGGATATGTTTTGACTAATACATGATGATAAAAAATTTGCCGGGAAACCGCCTACTAATTGATATATTTGGTAAATTAGTTTATCTATTGGGATGTGAGAGATAAACGCACGTGTGCGTAGTCCCATATACATATTTCTGTGTACAGTGCTTGTAACTTTACGAAGACTGGGCCAAATTTCTTATCATTATGATGATTCCAGAACCTTGCAGTACACACCAATATTTATATGCTAGACGATCAACCTTTTCTGATCGATTCCACAACGTTTCTTTCACAATGCAATCGCATGAGCATAACTGGTCTTTATCTTTAAGAATTCTTTTAAATCGGTCACAGGTCTGTCGCAACTTTTAGTACCAGCCAACACACTTTTTAAAAATCCAACTTTTATAGCAAACTGCTCCGAAATCGAAGTAGAAAAGTTAAGTTAGAGAAACAGACTGATTGAAATGTAAACGAAATTGGACAATAGGAAACTGTAATTTTTTGAAAGTTTTAATCACTATACGTAAGGGAATTTTAGATTGGCCGAATCGGTAATGTTACTGTGATGTAGTGGAGGACAACTCTCCCATTTCTCCCAACACACACACATTTTCTTAAATAATAATAATAATATTTAATTTTTATATAGCGCTTAATACAAATGTCTCTAAGCGCTTAAAGTGTCTTATATGCTTTTCACATCTACCAAATATTGCTTAACCCCGGGAAATAGGTGGGGCTAAGGATAGTATGGGGTTAAGGATAGTCCGGGGTTAAGAAAAATAGATGTGAAAAGCATATTAAAGTGTCAAGCTTTTTCCAAACTTAGTAATCATGAGGGTATTTTCTTTAAATATGCTATTACTTTGAGTAGCAGAAGTAGATGGCGCTTAGGATAGAAACAGAAACTAATATTTTGTGCACGTCAAGTTGTCTATGACTACGTCACAATCATCTCACCAAAATGTCAATTTTAGATTTACACACATAAATAGTGATGTCATTTTACAAACATTCATCATTTTCTTATTATTGATCCGGTATATTTCAAACTTTCGCCATTCTGTTTCTCTCATTTTTGTTTTGCTTTCGTACAAATGAACTCATTACAAAGGCATTTTCTAATGTTTCACTTGCGAAGTTCTTATTGCCAGGGTGAAGAGAAAAAACAGAAATGGGAAAGGACCTCGAAAGATACGTCACAGAGTTGGCAATTTGTGTTTCATTCATTACAACTAATCGGAGTCTGCTCAATCTGTCACTAATCTGCTTTTCTCATTTCTTCTGGGGTTTTTTTTCTTCAAAAACAACTAGATATGACGGTGAACGTTAATAGAAAGATGACCATCCAAAACTAACTAAGTCTATGGTATAACCTATACTTTGTTTGTTTGCTTACGTGGTGAAAACAAATCCGTCTGACCTGCCTGAAAAATTTGGACCAGGTGACCGCCTATCCCTAAGAATCAGTGATGAGGCCCATGCGTTTTATTCAAGGCAGATCAATTATTTCCAAATTTTTCTGTATATTCTTTCTAAATGGATGGATAAGTCCTTTGTATCAAAAGGCATTGTATGCTAATTAATTCTAAGAAATCATCTAGGTTGCGTCTATTAGCATTTCGTTACATGTCATTATGATATTGTCTGGTATATTTTTTCAGCTTCGTGCAAAGTCCCTAATGACAGCTCCACTTTATATTTGTAAATATAATTTTTTATTTTATTTGTCTTGTGATCGTGTGATTGCATACATGTAAGTGTGAAAAACAATTTGATCAATAGACCAGTTCACGGTTAGCACATCTCTGCAATGACCCCGAATATCCACAGATCTTCAAAACATGAAGAGGTCCCACTTTGTACATTTTGAAATAATCACTCCTACAGCGATGTAGGTGCTACATAAATAGCCTTTGTTCCCCTTTTCAAAGAATACTTCCACCTGTAATTCTGCCTGTGTATCATGGAATGCACTGCTTGTTCATTAATGAATAATGATTACATAACTTTCATGAGCACGTATCCAGTATTTCGTCTCCGTGTATTTCACAATTTGTTCTGCAATGACCTTTATCTGCTCATGCTCAGACTGCAACCGTGAACTGGCTTATTATCCTGAGTTAGTGATTAAATCGCAGTTTATTGCTTTTGACATATGGGACAAAAATAAATATTACAAGGCTTTGAATCATCAGGTTTATGAAAAGTAATAATCTTGCTAACAATCAAAAGGTAGACTATACTTCTTTGGGTGAAATTTTAAAAAAAATCGCTCCTTATTGCTTTAGATTATAAGGACATTTATATTGTGAAAGAAAAAAGGTACACATATTCAAAGGGGGAAATGACGCTTATTAGAAAAGGAGCACGTGTCAAAGTAAAAAGGGGAATTATCAAAGGTGAAAATGGGGCACTTCTCGCACCTAATAATGGGCTCTCACCAGAGATGAAAAAGGGCACTGATGAAAACGGAAAAGGGGGCACTTATTACAAAGGAGAAAGGACAATTATCAGAAGGAAAAGATCAATAATTAGGAAGGATAATGGGCACGTGTCAAATGAAAAGTGGCACTCATTACAAGGATAAAGGGAATTCTGTCAAATTTGATTGAGGGCACTCACCTTGATGAAAAGGGGCTCTTATAAAAATAAAAATGGGGCATACAAGGAAATGACGCACTTGTCAAAATATAAGGGACACATCTCAGATTTGAAAAGAGTTGAATGGGCACTTATCACAGGTGGCAAGGGGCACTCACCTGAGATGTATAGGGGCACTTTTGAGAAAAGAAAGGGGCACTTATTACAAAGTAAAATTGGCACATGTCGAATAAAAAAGGGTGCCTATCAGATTTTAATAGAGGTATTTATCAGAGGTGTCAGAAGGGGCATTTATGAGCAGGGGCAGGAAGTGGCTCTTATTTTAAAAAAGAAATAGGGCCTCTTTCAGAAGGAAAAAGTTTACTTATCAGAAAGAAAAATGGGCACCTCTCAGATTTGAATAGGAGCAATTATTAGAGGTAAAGAGGTACTTATCAGAGTAAGTAAGAGGCACTTACAAGAATGTGGTACGGGCACCTATTTCAAATGAAAAAGGGGCGCTTATCGAAAGTAAAAGGAGGCACATTTATTTTGTAAAAAGGGGCACTTTAGGCCGCCCCTATTATCACTAGAATTCTTAAAATCATTTCTATTTGTCATTTGAAAGGTATCGAGAATGATTTGTGTTAGATCTCTATGAAAGTATCGTTTTCCTACCTTTCGTTGGGGAAAAAATATATTATAGGTTATAGTGTATAATCATAGCGATAAAGTGCTGCAAATTATCAGTCACTTTGAGTTTTCCCATGTCATCAAAAAACAATGTCAACAAATAATTGTTATCATAATGATTATAAGCTGCACGCGATTTGCAAGAAAATCTCGAAATTATTAATGCCTTGTGGCTTTTTATTAAAAGTTCATTGTAAGCTAATTATTACACAGAATTCATATACATGTTGTGTAAATTAACATTTCATGAAAATGTAAGAAAGGTACTCTTTCGTTTTTCGTTCTGTTTCGTGCAAAATCCGTAGTGGTATAACAAACTATGCTTCACTTTATAGATATTTGTAAAGTTCATTTTGAAGATTTGTCTTGCGATCGTTTGATTGCATATCCACCTAATTCTTGGTTGATAGTGTCTTGAACAAAAATCTAATTGCATCATAGTTGATTGTTGATTTATTTATCCCCCCCCCCCTTAAAATATGTGACAAGGTAGTGAAATGTTTTAGCTCATCTTTACAAATCCTTTTTTCATAAGAGTTCATCAAAATAATATCTTTCGGGAAGTTATCAAGAATGATTTGTTTGAGATCTTATCACTTATCGGGCACGTGGCTGTGCCAATCTCTATTTTATCGTTATTATGAAGGTATCTTTTCCTTATCTATTAGGGGGAAATTATATTATAGCCCATTGTGTATAATCATAGCGATAAAGTGCTGCAAATTATCAGTCACGTCGAGTTCATCAACATAAAATGTCAATAAATTGTTATAATAGTCGTTATAAGCTGCACGCCATTTACAGTTTTGTTATGATTGATGCATTGTAGCCGTGTCATGCAATTTGTTTTATCGGCTCCTTATGTCTAGATACGTGATATCCAAAGTCTCATTTTGTCCAAAAACAAAAGAGTATGTTATCCGTCATGAAGAGCCTTAAAAGTTTGTAAAATCGTCACATATCTACAGACGCTTTAATTTTGATATTGATTTTATCATGTTAAAATAATATTTAGCGGGTAGGTTAAACAAATCTCGAAATAAATAATCGTTTGCATAATCTACACTTTGTCAAGTTTCAATCCAAAGTTTTTTGAGAAGGTAAACACCAGTTGATATCGCAAAGGATGAAACTATGTCGAGATTATTTTAATCCCCCTCCCCCCAAGTGCCTTTTACAAAAACACACAGAAAACAAAGAAAAAGCGTTACGATAATTATCTTCCTTGCGAATTCCATGCCTTTCCAAGCAGTTCAAATAAATTTCTTCACCAGTAAGTCATTTCAATTTTCGTCTTAAATGTATGAAATAACTTGTATGGTTATATAAAAACGTAAAACGTAGGTCTTTCTTTGTAAGAAATATCAAAAGATGATTCTCAACTGTAAAAAGTAGGCCTTTAGGCCTCAAAGTATTACAAACTATGTCATTATTGAACTTAAAAAAGACAGGAAGTGCCTAAAAACGGGTGCTAAATTAAATTTAGTACAGGCCCATACCTATAATGCCATTTCTCACAAAAGTGGAACGGAAGAAATGGATGGTAAAATTAAGTGCCGAGCCAAAGGAATAAAAAAAGGCCAGTGATTGAGCATCAGAAGAGCATTGACAAGTTTCATATCATCCATGTATTTTTTTCCCAGAAAATACACATTTATTTAGGCTTGTCTACTTCATATAAATTTAATGATATTCGATCAATAAACATGAACAGAAAATTATTCGGAAATAGGTCAGTGAGTTTTCTAATTTCTACATCTCATGATTTGCTAACCACTTTTTATCTTGATAAATAAGAATTGTACAAAGATACGCATCTCATGTAATGCGAACTGTGGGTGCTGATGATAATAGCCCCTATAAATTATGTCTGTTCATTTTAGTAGCACATTTGGTGCTAAAGCAGCACTTCTTAGTACAGTTATGAGAATGATGATTCCCGCAAATAAAACAAAATTTAGAAATTATTTTAAAGCGTTTTGCCCTAAATGTGGAGGATAATGGTTTTTATTTGAACTGCATATAAAAAAATGAAGCCTGTAAATTTAAAGTCTTTCATTTCACTGCTTATATCGTTAGATGGCGCTATACTATCATACCCTACTCTGCCCTTGACCCCAATCAATTATTACTGTTGTCGTATCCTTTTTTTCTATTTGGTTGTACTGCAAATGTAATATGACTTTTATTCAATTGGTGACTTTAATACATTCTTTATCTTGCGAAGGGAGAGGGATGGAAAAAGGGAATTTCTATTTGTAAAGGTTTAGCACCCGCCATACCCCACGCTTCGACCACGGAAAAGGAAATGTAATAATTAAGAGAGAGCGACGAAAGAGAAAGGAGAAATGAAAGAGAAAGGAAGGTTTTAAAAAAGGAGATGAAGGGTAGAGTGGAAAATGACAGAGAGAGAAAAAAAAGGGGGGGGGAATAAGAACGTGTTACTTAAATGTACAAAAATACAGATGAAAATGGTAAAAATTGCAAGGGAAAAATATGCTATAAGAAATTGATATCTATATACATAACTAGTTATGGCACGAAAAACAATTCGTATGAATTCTAATAAATATTTTGTAACAAGTTTCTTTTATAAAGAAATGTTTATCAACAGGCCTTTTTCGTAATGTACAATTATAAGGCACAAATCTTTATTATGTTCCTCGTTACAAATCATTTCATTTGCATGTTACTAATAATTGTATTTCAATAGTCAGAATGCGAATTGCACACATTACTTCTTTGTAAGAAAGGACAAGCTATAATGCTTGTCCTACCTAGCGAAACTTGATACATGCTATTCGCATTCTGACTATTGAAATCTATCTATCGAAGTATCTTCTCCCGGTTCGGAGGTTGATTGCAACATATCTCTATTTCACTCTATCTTCTGCAATTCTGGTGCACTCTTGCAATTTAAGTCCACTCCAGTTCTTGACATTCTCTTTCCAGTTGATTCTGGGTTTCCCTCTAGGTCTACTTCCTTCCACTCTTCCTTCCAATACATCCTTTAAGAGACTTTGGTGCCTTTTAACAGTGACCAAAGTATTTGATTTTTCTCTCCTTAACCAATCCTACTAGTGCAATTTGTTTACGCCCTGCCATGTGCAATATCTCTTTGTTGGTTTTCATTCGTTTCCATGATATTTTCATCATTCTTCTGTAGATCCACATTTCAAAGATGTTATTCTAGTTTCCATGGCCTTGTTTATTGTCCATGTTTCTGCTCCATACAATAGGACAGATCATACATAACAGTTTACTAGTCTCAACCTAAGCGCAAATTTCACCTTTCTATTTGTGAATAATCCTTTCATTGCCAGAAATGTATTCCGAGCAATATCTATTCTTCTTTTTATTTCTGCTTCGCATCTGGCATCATCTGTGATATTTTGTCCTAAGTAGATGTAATTACTGACTTGCTCAATGATATGTCCATCGAGTTTTAAACATATTCTAGGCTTATTCTCTGTTCTACTAAAAATCATTGACTTTGTTTTCTTGACATTCATGCGTAGACCAAACTCTTCACTTTTGACTTTTACAATATCCAATACATGTTGTAAATCTGCTTCATTCTCTTTATTCTTGAAATACAATTATTATATAGCATAGCAACAGGTGAATGAAATAATTTTTAACGAAGGACTTAAAAAATGTGTGCATTAAAGTTGAAAACCTTGTACCTTGTACGTTGTGTTGATCACTTCCGAATGTTCTGCTGGGAACTGTGACTGGAAGTAGGCATATAACTTGGGGCTTGACATTACGAAAATTGTCTGTTGCAAAATCTAAAGCAGATTTTGACAAAGTCCGTATACATATTATTTTGTTTTGGTCTTCTTCTTCTAATGGTAATCTTCACGGGGCTTTGTAGCCCCTCGGATTTTAAATGGAGGCCCCATGTAGTACAGGAGAGCCCGCAGGAGAGTCACCACCCTTGCACGTTGAGAACCTACTACACTATTCGTATAAGAGTAGGGGAAACCCGGTGTAGTGGGCCACCTGCACACTCAAGTAACATTTGCGTAATATCGGGGGGGGGGGGGGGGGTACTCACATATTAATACATACGAGGGTGTTCCGCTCTAATGAGTCACTGTTTCACAAAAATCCCTAAACATGGGTCCATTTTTAACCAAAAAATGCTGAAACATGGGTCTATGATTTTGTCAAAATTTCCAAAATTGTGAAAGATGGGCTTCATTCTTCGAGAAAATTAAATGAACCTTAAAAATAGGTAGGGGTTTCGAGGCTTGAGCGGCACACCCCCGTCTAAACCAAATCTGAGTCCCCCCCGGCTCGGGGGTTATATCCTGACTTATCAGGGGCTGATCTAGGGGGTGTGTTTCGGCGGTTTAACCCCCCCCCCCCCCCCCCCCCCCCCCTAATTGGGCGGCCAAGTGAAAACAAAAAAAGTAAAACGGCGCGATTTTTGGAGAAAAAGATTGGTCAACCCCCCCCCCCCCCCCCTCCCCTTGGCAAAAAGTTATATCCACCCCTGCTTCCCTGCTTATGGATCCTGTGAAGTATATCGACGTTGTCGTAGAAGTAGAAGTAGTCAGTTGTTCTGTTCTGTTCTGTTTTTTGTTCTGCTAGCTGTTCCATTTTTTCTTTTCTTTTCAATTTTGATTTGCTTACTCGGGGATACGGTGAATTAATTGCGTAAGATCAGTTTTGGTAAACACGTCGGTGTGTGACTACTTCTAGCGACCATAACTCAGCGACCACTCGTGTGCACCGAACCGTGACCGCATGATAACAATAGAATTGTTCGCTATGGTGTCTTCAAACCGGTATACAGTAAAGGAAGTTAAAAGGTACTCATCAGATGGAAAAGGACACTGGTACACGCATATCCTGTAGACGGTGGGGTGTGCGGGGCGTGAAGTTAGCGACCGTAATGATGATTTTAATGACGATATAGCTGATATTACGGTCGCTAACTTCACACACGTGCACGCCCACATTACACCGTCAGTATTCTATATCCTCTCCTTTATCATTTTTTTTAAATATCTCTCTATCTCTCTCCTTCTCCCTCTCCCCACTAACATCTCACCTCACATCCGACTTTATATCACATATACTCTCTCTATGTTTTGTGAGCTTAAATTTGATTTAATATTGATAATTATGATTTAAAGAGGAAGTCCAGACGATTTCTTTCTTTGTCTATACATCAATATTATAAAATATATCACCCGTGTTGCATAAGTATTGTAATGTAATTGTGATGCCTCACATTTTTATGATGAGGGAGTGATGTCTTCAACTTTGTTCCGAAATTGTTATCATCTACATTTTTAGGCCAAAAAAATGAAAAAGTTCAATAAATTTAGAAATTCCCTCAAAATGAAAGGGCTTGAAAATGTCTTTTTGTGGGAAAATAAAGACCGTTATTTTCAGACCCTTTTTTAAAAACAAGAAGTAGGTTATTGATGTAGATAAACGTTAGTTGTCGAATCGACTTTAGTGATTACAATCACTAGAGTCATGTTAGTAAATATTATGATTTTCAGACCTTTAAAAAAAAAACAAGAAGGAGGTTATTGATGTAGACAAATGCTCATGTACCCTTTTACAGCTCAAGCAAATTTAAAATGAGATGCCTCACTGTCAAGGCGCCTAAATCTTTGGCTGACATTTTTTATTCTTAGCTGTTTAAATATTCTAAAAGAGGGGGATTTCGTGCTTTTTGGTGGTATAGGTCACTTGCCGGAGGAAGATGTCTGGACCTTACAGTTTAACTCTAATACCGGCTCTGTCATCTGAAAATGTTCGAACATTCCGCACAATAGATTCATATCCCGTTCAAGCAATTCATAATGAGTGTAGAGACAAATATGTAATGTTTTTCTGTAAAATGCAAAATATTAGCATTTTGCATAATTTAAGGGAAAATATTTCTACCAACTTGTTCCTTACGTGAATATCTACAATCATTCAAATGTACGGTGTTCATCGGACATTCGACGGCCGAGAACATAGCCAGGGAGGTGCTCAAAATAGTACAGTATACGGGTTAAGCAATGATTGACATATTCTCTTTAGATTGACGTGTACTTCAACCAACTGCTTGTCACATCAGCGTCAATTTCAACTTTATCCCATTCACAATGGTCCGAGTCGCGGGCAACGTGAAAGGCTATGATGGCCTATTATAACACCTCGTGACTTCAAATAGAACCGCAGTGACAAAGGAACGTGCTTTTATTGTTCCATTGACTGGTTTCTTTCCGGAGAAGTGGGGGCGGGGGAGGCGTAATCATTAAGCGTTTAATAAATAATTTGAATAAGATAAGGGCTGCGTTACATGAAATTGGAGGGAAATGTTTTTTCAAAGTATATACATGTAGAGGTAAACTTAATTTACAAAATTTAAATGAATAATTGATACTTAAATCTGTGTTGTTTTAACATATTTCAAAATATCACCTTTTCTATGAATACATATATTGTTAAAGGGGAAGATGATTTCTGGAAAGGGTCAAGAACTTCAGAAACTTTTATGATTAGATGTAACAAAAGACAATAAGATGTTAAAAATACAATATTTAAGAAATCCATTTAAAGCGGTACAATGATGCCAAATCAATGTTTTTACCAGAAAATGTGTTTCATTTAAGGCCCATACACTGTAAACAAATAATAGTCGAAATAACTCAATAAAATTGAGGAAAAGAATTGCCTTATTTTTATTAAGTAAATATTACCTACGGCATCTTAAGTAGAATTTACTTATTTTGCTGAATAAATTTTTACTCAGTTAAATCGAGTTACATTAACGAAAATAATTTAAGTATTGTAATCATTTTAGATAATTAAAAAAAAGCTATGATAGGATTACATATTGCACGATTTGGTACCCATCTAATCTAACAAGTAACATCCACTAATCATTCACTACTTCTATTTAAGATTTAACCGTATATATATATCTACCACCATCACAAACTATTACATACGCTTCAATTCGACACATATTGAAAGGCTCCAAATTTTATATATACTTGATCGTAGCATCTTAAAAGGAAAATTGGTTGACAATTTCCTGAAATATCAAGTTTTGATTTGTTTTGAACTGGGTAACAATTAAAAATTGTCTTGTCTTTGCTTAGCCATGTTTAATGAATTAATAAATGTTTTAAAGTCCTTACATTTTCATTCAACCACAAAAAAGAATTGTTTTATTTAAAAAAGAGTTTAATTTGGTCTTAATGAATATTCATAAATTATGTAAATATTTCTATTACGCACTGCATCGGTCCTTACTTTAAAAAGATAAGAATAATCAACATAAAATGTTTGAGTAATACGTATAATGTCTGATTTTGAGTTAAAATTACTAAATTAATACAAGCTGAAATTACTTAAAGTTCTTATGTATTTGATTTTACTTAAATATTCCACGTATGTTCTACTAAATTGAAAGTTTGAGTTAGCAAGACTTAAATTTAGTGCGTAAGTGGCAAAACTAATGTTTTCAAGTAAATTCTACTTGGAAAAAATACGTAAAAATTACCAATGAACAAATTCTTTTTTACAGTGTATCCTTCTTAATATATTAGTTGTTAATTTTAAACATCACGCAGTTGGGTGCTTGTTACCAAAATAATATGTATACTATATTATAATGGAAATCCTCTCTAATTGGGAGCGATTCAACAAAATGAGTAGAATCGAAATAGAAAACCTTGAGTGGGTATTACCACTTTTTCGATAGTGCTATATTATTCAACTGTAATACACTTACTTCTCATACATATATACTGGTAATGCGCTATTTACTTAATGTGATGTTTGATATGATATCACGATCAATTACAATTGCCACATGCAATGATAGGCGCGTATATACTTAATATTGACATACACTTAAATCCTTAACAGACTGCTTTTATATCAGAATCAGTTACAACTTCATCCCATTCATAGCGGTCTGATTCACGCATAAAGTGAAAGACCGTGATAGCTTATTATTCTCCGTTGCGACATCAAACGGAACCGCGGAGACAAAGAAACGGGTTTCTATTCTACCATTGTAAAGTTTAACATAATTAGAAGGCTTTTAAGTTTGAACAGTTCAAAAGTTAACCGATTTCTACGCAATGGAGAACACCGTCCGACAAGCCTTGTTCGCGACCTGTGGGTATAAATAAACCCAGATCTTAAGTGCTCCTTCCCATTTGACCACTGCGTCTCAGGTGTATACCAACAGCTCTCAGATTGATTTACTGCTCTCGACACATTTCGACACTAGATTATTCAACGCATGTTTCATCATCTGTACTCTATATTGTACTTTGTTTTATCAGTTCTAACACTCTCGCGAGAAGGAAGTTTTGTTTTGTTTCTCTTTCTTAAACTACAGGTATCTCAAGACGATGGCAACCAGCTGGAGGATGAGCTCAACCGGACGATGCGGCAGCGCTTCAGCATTTGGAGAATTAGACGCCAGACGAGGAACTGGACGACGCAGCAAGGCCGAGACGTGGAAAAGAGGAATCAGCGGGAAGCAAAACAGGGCCGTGATCAAAGGACCCAATTCCGGCCGACCAGTAAGTCTCTAAATTTATTTAATTGAACATAAAATATAAGAAGGAACTTTAAAACATTGATTAGATAGTTGTGTGTTTCAGATACTGCCATTTAAGGCCTGCATGTTTTCCTTACTTCGCCCTTATTTTAAAATCGTTAGACACATACATTTTTTAAAATGTTTTCCTTCATTTCTTCAGGTCGCCTACATATTCGGAGATAGTCAACTTAGGCCCATCGTACAGGGGCAGGTGAAGGTAGGGGAGGGTCCTATTCAGCTGGTCATCAACAGCACGCCGGGCGGAACCTGTCGGCACATCGAGCAGGAGATGCGGGACTTCACCTGGCATCATAGACCCGACATCATCGTCGTAGCAGCAGGAACGAACAACATCGATTGGATGGCAACAGCACTCGACGACGCATGCCGCCAGTTCCGCTCTCTTCTGCAAACTGCCCTCATCATGACCCCAACGGTATGTTAAAGTATTTAAATCCTACAAATATCACTTTTTGCAGTAATGAAAATAATAAGAATGAGTGATTTCGTAGAATATATAAGTGTATCATTTTAATTTAATCAAATTGATTAATTTAATTTTGTAACTTCCAATCCATTCCCATAAAAAAACTGCCCCTTTAAAAGTTATGACCAATTTGTGTTCTGTTAACAAAATTCCGAGTAGGTAAATGTCTTAAATTTCTCTAAAGCCGCGATTTGGAGGAAGCAAATTTGATGATGGAATATTTACCCGAAGATATTTCCTAATGATACATCGAAATTGTGTGATGCTTTCTAATACTTTAAAAAAGAGTAATAAGTCAAAGGTAATGTTCACATACCCAGAGTTAGTGATTTTACAAATTGTTTGTAGAGTGGTCCGATGTGGTGTCAGTTTGTTTGCCGCACTATAATCACAATTACCTGAAAATATCAAGAATTAGAAATACAAATTCAAATCCCACAATGTCTTTTTAGTGCCTTGACATTGTATTGTTTTTTACGTTTATGATACTTAATGCACTATTTTCCAGGTGTTAATTATATCCTGTCTGGCTATTAAATTTGAAAAACTATATACTAACCAAATTATTACCCCTGCGATTGCTGCTGAAATATATGATTTAATTCTTTTGTTTATGTTCTGAAACATTTATATACGACGGTGTTCGACGTTTCCGTTTCGCAGCCCCCCCCCCCCCTATATTAAACGACTCAACCTGGTTCTCGCCTTTCTTAATACAAATTTAACTGATCAAAACACTTATTTTTCGTAATTTTAATTTTGGAATTATATATTTAATAATAGCCCCCTTTTCTTTTTTTGTTTGTTGTTGTTCATAATGTCTCGTAAAATGTATCTTCTTATGTTATAATTATCTAGATTGACCTTTACTTTATCTTGCTATCTAGGAGTGTACGTTTCGTTGGTTTTGTTAAATCGTGTTGCAACTATTTTGTCAACAACATGTTGGTTATACAATCCAAAATTGTCAGATCTTATGTACAGAAAACAAAGAATACTTACTTTTATATTCTTAAAACATATTTTCTTAAAAATAAATAATTGTTTATCATAATCTTAACTACAAATATAATACATTTATTTGAATTTGAATTAGAAAAATACAGCTCCAGAAATTTAAATTGACACTACTTTTCCATGTATATTCTATAATCAGGTAATCGCCACGAACATCGCTCCCCGACTGGACTCGAAGGGACATCTCGTCGATAGGTTCAACCGAGCGTTCGCCGCGATCTGCAGAGAGGAAGGAGTCCGGTGGATGAACCTCGCACACTGCTACCCTGTCGACGAAAAGCGGTTATGGGCTCGTGACGGTCTCCATCTGAGCGAATGTACCGGTCTACCCAGGCTCTTCACAGTGCTCTACCGGAGGATGACGAACATCATGTGGCCCGACCCATCACCACCCAGCATCGTTCGCCAACGATCAACAGCTGCACCACAACAGATGACCTTGCCGACACAAGCCCCTCTCCGAGTGATGCCGACACCAGCCCCTTCCCGAGCGATGCCGACTCAAGCCCCTCTCCGTGTGATGCCGACACAAGCTCCTCCACGAGTGACGCCGACACAAGCCCCTCTACGAGTGATGCCGACACAAGCTCCTTCCCGATGGATGCCGACACAAGCCGCTACCCGAGTGATGCCGACACAAGCTCCTCCCAGAGTGACGCCGACACAAGCCCCTCTACAAGTGATGCCTACACAAGCTACTCCCCGATGGATGCCGACACAAGCCGATCCCAGAGTGATGACGACACAAGCTCCTTCCCGATGGATGCCGACACAAGCCGATCCCAGAGTGATGCCGACACAAGCTCCTCCCCGATGGATGCCGACACAAGCTCCTCCCAGAGTGACGCCGACACAAGCCCCTCTACAAGTGATGCCTACACAAGCTCCTCCCCGATGGATGCCGACACAAGCCGATCCCAGAGTGATGCCGACACAAGCCCCTCTACAAGTGATGCCTACACAAGCTCCTCCTCGATGGATGCCGACACAAGCCGATCCCAGAGTGATGCCGACACAAGCTCCTTCCCGATGGATGCCGACACAAGCTCCTCCCAGAGTGACGCCGACACAAGCCCCTCTACAAGTGATGCCTACACAAGCTCCTCCCCGATGGATGCCGACACAAGCCGATCCCAGAGTGATGCCGACACAAGCCCCTCTACAAGTGATGCCTACACAAGCTCCTCCTCGATGGATGCCGACACAAGCCGATCCCAGAGTGATGCCGACACAAGCTCCTTCCCGATGGATGCCGACACAAGCTCCTCCCAGAGTGACGCCGACACAAGCCCCTCTACAAGTGATGCCTACACAAGCTCCTCCCCGATGGATGCCGACACAAGCCGATCCCAGAGTGATGCCGACACAAGCCCCTCTACAAGTGATGCCTACACAAGCTCCTCCTCGATGGATGCCGACACAAGCCGATCCCAGAGTGATGCCGACACAAGCTCCTTCCCGATGGATGCCGACACAAGCCGATCCCAGAGTGATGCCGACACAAGCTCCTCCCCGATGGATGCCGACACAAGCCGATCCCAGAGTGATGCCGACACAAGCTCCTCCCCGATGGATGCCGACACAAGCCGATCCCAGAGTGATGCCGACACAAGCTCCTCCCCGATGGATGCCGACACAAGCCGCTCCCAGAGTGACGCCGACACAAGCCCCTCTACAAGTGATGCCTACACAAGCTCCTCCCCGACGGATGCCGACACAAGCCGATCCCAGAGTGATGCCGACACAAGCTCCTTCCCGATGGATGCCGACACAAGCCCATCGACGAGCGATATCGACCAACGTCCCTATCAGAGGGATTAAGACGAACCACCCTATGCACCGGTTGATAACGAAGACCCAATCTCCTCTCCGAGCGACGACACAGTCTCAAGTCGTACGCCGAGTGACGACGAAAAAGACGACTATCAAAGCTCCCGTCAGACTGACGCCGATGACCAAAGCTGCGCATCGAGCTACAAAGACGGCAAATGCTATACGTGTTCTCGATGATGTGATGTAAGTTCGTATGAAGTTTCTAAAAAAAATATTTAAAAAAAATATTCAAAAATCGTCATTTTAACAAATGTACAACCTTTTCTACTCTGTACAGTTATATAGCATTATCTTGGTGCTCCAACATAAATTTCAAGGTCAAATTGAGTTTGGAATGGTCAGGATACTATCATTTATCGATATGCAGAAAGGCATAAAGAAAATGGGGATAAAGATGAAAATTAAAAGGGTGCGTGACGATTAATAGGATGACGTGTAATATACAAATTGTTTGTGTAGTGATTCCTTGATATATACTATTTGTTAACGATAAAAGTACCCCTATTGTTAAGTAAAACATAAAGCCCTCTCTTTATTTAATATATTGGCATCATTTTCATTATAGTAAGATATTGGTGAAACTGGTCTCTCCTTACTCATCTCCTTTCTCGTCTTTTCCCATTCATGATATCTTTCTCTCTGTCCCATCGTATCTCATGTATAATTTCGCAAACCCAACATCTTCCTTTTTGCATCATCTAGTCTATCTTATTTATCCCGTATTAAGCTATCCTCGTTTTATTAAAATCGCATGTTCGGTCTGAGTTACAATTTCTATTGACTAATCACAATCAAGCATGCTCATCAATATTTGTATCATTTTAATTATGTATGCACCCTTACATGAATATATGTTTTTGCATGCCATATATTTATTGTTATTGCCCCTTCTCTTGTCAGTACAATATATTGTACAACATTTTCCTTTTGATTGTATCGTTGTATAACAGACGAAAAATTAATTATCGTTTTCATTATTTTGACAGTGGCGGAGTGGACGTCATCATTGGACCGTCAGCATGTGGCCATTCGTCATGCGCGACTGCTTCTGTTGTCAACAATAGTAAAGCCGGGTGGTATTCGAGCGACGTACTGCTAAGACCAAACATGCCCAGGGGTAGCAGAGAACAAGGGGTTGTTCGAAGAAGGGCTCCAAAGAAGTCGCCTAGTTGCTGTGATCGAAGAGGACACGAGACTCACGGAGATATTAACCGTATCCTTAGAGTAGGTTTCTTTTTCTGCTTCTTTAACGGTAAAGCATACTCATATTATAAATTGTAATGATTTACTGCTCAATACAATCTGCAACAACACGCAAATATACGGTACATCATGGGCGAGAAGGGGTGTAGTTCTACTATGGGTGTCATCAGCTCACATAAATATTTACAATCTTCCGATGACGTCAACAATTTCTTTAGTAATTTCCAGTGATCATCATATTATGTCTGTGTTTCCGTTTGTTAGTTATGTTTGAAAATAATTGGTGTATATTAACTGACAATTAACTTTTCAACGCGTTTAAGGAGATCGAGCTGGAGCCCGTAGTCGACGTCTACCTTTCACATCAGAGACGACACTGTGATATTAACTCACCCAGAAAGAGGCCACGCAGACAGATCACGGATCGAGATAACGCTGGACTTGCTAATATCGAGGATAAGGTGATTCATCACAGCACATTCATTATCTATCATTTTCTTCAATTTCTCTTTATTTCAACATGCACTCAAAGAAATACCCCCTCTGGACCAACTCTATTTTCAACATAAGCGATACATTTTGTATATTATTTCTATTTTTTTTAAACAATTTTGGAATAACCAAAATTCTCGTTACAAGGGCAATCGGTCAATGCAATGCAGAATAAACTTAAAGAAAAAATGTCACACTTTGGGCAAATATTGTCCAGAAAATGCAAATGGCTATTGGATACGTTTGACAACTAATATAAAGACCAACACAAATGAATGAATAACTTGAATTAAATTGGATGATTAACAACGAATTTGTACCCACTAGGTACTGTAAAAATGCATATAGTGATATTTGATGATTATTTTATTTTACACACTTTTTTGTATAACTAAACTTTGTATTTATTGTATCATATAACATCTTCCTTTACATTGTTTTTAATAGGTCAAGAAGGCTAAGCAGGAATTCAAGCTACTAGGAGGGTCACCAGATGAAAGGAAACGTTTCAATAGAGGTAAGCGCTCACAGTTAAACTTTGATATGATTGCAAATGCCATGGTTCAGGTGATTGATAGTCCAAATATCCCGCAATTTGACCGTACATTTTACGAAAAAGTTGCAAAAAAACTTGGTTGGCCAACTTCTCGCCACAAAAAATCTGTTGAACTGTTAAGACGTTACTGGAATGGGAACGGTGGAAATCTGAAAAATAAAGTCCAAGATATCATACAGTCAACTTATTCGGACTCAAATAACAAGTTCGAGGGGGTGCAATCAGCAAGCAATGCAGACCAGCATATCGATGATAGTCACATTGTTTCGACATTTGAATTGGGACGAAGACGTAAAAAACCGAAACGTATGTCTGAAAATTGGATAGTGGACGACAATGGGAAAAAAGACCAAGCTCACTATTGTATTTGCAAAAAGAAATACGATAACACTTTACAATATATGCAGTGCGATGGTTGCAAGGCATGGTACCATTACTCATGTATGAATATCCCACAGACAATTGCGTGTGGTCGGGGTGTTTCGTTTTATTGCGGGCAAAATGTATGCAACAACGGACAATATGAATTGAAGGGGGCATCAACATGTTCAATGAGTACACATATTGATGTCAATCTAAACAACACAAACGAAATTGGATCGAATCAATATGACAATACTGAATCAGAGGAGCAAGCTTTAGTTCCAAATTCAAACGTTTTTCTTACGGACACTCATGAAAATTGTGAGTCTACTAATGACTCAATTGCTAACGAAACCAACAACACAAAAGAAATTGGATCGAATCAATATGACAATACTGAATCAGAGGAGCAAGCTTCAGCTCCAAATTCAAAAGTTATTCTTACGGACACTCATGAAAATTGTGAGTCTACTAATAACTCAATTGCTAACGAAACCAACAACACAAAAGAAATTGGATCGAATCAATATGACAATACTGAATCAGAGGAGCAAGCTTCAGCTCCAAATTCAAACGTTATTCTTACGGACACTCATGAAAATTTTGAGTCTACTAATAACTCAATTGCTAACGAAACCAACAACACAAAAAATCGAATCAATACTGAATCAGAGGAGCAAGCTTCAGCTCCAAATTCAAACGTTATTCGTACGGACACTCATGAAAATTGTGAGTCTACTAATAACTCAATTGCTAACGAAACCAACTTGAATATTTCTGTTGAAAACGTTGGTACGCAAATTAATAGTCCTGTACATATCGAAGTAAACCTTGATATGTCATCTGATAATGAAAACAAGAATAGGAACAGAGATTATTTCGATGATTACGAATATAATTTGCATATCCAAACGCCATCCGAAGAAAACCGTATGACAAACTTACGGTCGACACCAAACCAAACTGAAGGAAAACCAAATACCGTGCATTTTGCCACACCGCCCAGTATTCACTCCTCAGACTCAGAAACCATTCCATCCGTCACACCAAATGACACACATTTTACCGACGGGCTAATAGACAATTCCAATAATGATAATGGTAAGAACGGTGATAACGTTTTTACATATCAGCTACCGGAACAGGGCTCATTTATTTTCCCCCAAAACGAATGGCGTGAGCTCAGATTAAAACAAAAAGGGCGACAATTTCCACGAAACGAATGGGAGCATATAATAATGGAAGGCATCAAAACAAGTAATCCCTTCTGTGTTTTTGTCTTTAAACATCACAATGTGACAGTAGCTCGCAACCGGAATCCGAATATCATGTTTCGTACTGAAGCCGGTTGTAAATTCGAGGGATGTGGAGTGCGGGTTAAGGTCGCCATACATAAATCCTTTCAAACTACTGCCTCATACTCTGGTAATGTCAAACATGATAGAACCGAAATGAATAGCAGAAATGTTGCAGGGAAAGTTAGGAGAGATTTGAGGAAGCAATTCAGTTTAGGATCATTGCCTATGAAAATATTCGTTGATAGGTTAGGAGAACTTGACGAGTCTGTTTATGATGCTGGTAATAGGGACGCTTCTAGTTGTAATCTACATGTATTACAAAAGATCTCTAGCGAAAGTAGGACTTGCACTAGGGAAGACAGGGACGAACTTGAGAGTCTTATGAAACTAAAATCTCGATTCATTAAAGAGTATTCTGGGATTGTTCCTGGATTAATTCAGAAAATTTCTGCCAAACCTTTTTATGTCATCTGCTTTACTGAGGGGGGCATTAGAACGTTTCACAAGCGGTCGGGGGAGGAGGTTTTATTTTGGGATGCAACGGGTAGCTGTGTCAGATCCACATTAAATAACAAACGCCTACTCTATTATGAGCTGTGTATTGGTCCAAAGGGAGGTAAGGGGCGTACATTGCCCCTAGCATGGATGATAAGTGAGGATCACTCAGAACCCGCTATATTAGATTGGATGAATGTATTTAGAGCCGCAGAAAAAAAGATTTATGGACACTCTAATCTATGTGTACCAAAAATGATTTGTAGTGATAGGGCCTGGGTTTTTCTTATGGGAACAGTAAAAATATTCAACTGTGACAATTTACCTAAATTTATGGAAAGGGCATGGAGAATAGTGAACCGTTTTGGAACAATTCAAGATTTTCAATATCTTACTATTCCACACGCATGTGCGAGCCACTTCATGAAAAATGTAAGGAATCTATGTAAAACAATTAATTGTCGAGGAAAATTTGTCACTTACGCCATAAGTTTGTTACTGAATGCAATATACTGGGAGGAATTTGTTTTCATTTTCAATAGCTTGGTTGTTGTCTTATTATCCAAATACAAAAACAATTTGTTCATGACTCATGCCAAACAACTACATGAAGCAATAGATCATTTGGGTACAAGTAACTATGATTTCAGACAAGGGTCGGCGGACACTAGCCCAACTGAAAATAACAATGAGGCAGAAGAAGAGAGCGTTCAATTTGTTTTAACAGAAGCGGAATATCTTAGTGCTATACCATCATCCTTCAAGGTTTTTTTCAAAGATCAAGTGGAAAGGTTAAGAGGTCTAGTCGCAGACGCAGAATCACAAAACATACACGTTCTCTGTCCTAATCCAGATTCAAATGAGGTATTGCTTGATAAAGTAGTTAAAGACTATCTCCCAACATGCATTCTTTGGTCTAATATATTAGTAGGCGATCTCTCTAGGTACAAATTCAATGACAAGAAGTCATATAGAGAATATAAAGCAGAAATTTCTAATATTCCTAAAACAACCGGACACGCAGAACAGAGAATGGGAGTTATGAAAAATATACAGCTAGGTAAGAAAAAGATAAATCGGGTGGATGAATTTATTTCAATACTAGCACATGACTTGAAAGGAATTGAGCGGAGTTATGTCGACCATTCTACTAGGATTACTGGTAGGAAGCGACAGGGTAAGGATAGGGTAAGCTCTGCTAGAGCAAATTATAAAGATGAATTTCCTTTGCCTAATGTACAAGAATTTGAGCATACATCGGTCCCCCAATCGGCGTCTACCCTTGGTTCTATGCCAAAACATAACCCGGAAAAGTCTGTTAGGAAACGTTCTTCAGTTACTATAAAGGAAGAATGGAATAAAAAATCAAGAAGACAAATGGCTGGTGTTTTCCAGAGAGCGCCAAAAAGGAATCCACTACAGTACGTAAACAAATCCAAGGGGTCGTTTGAGAATGTAAGTGGGATGGGAAATATACATAACAGGTGTTGGTTCAATGCTGTAGTTCAGTCCATTATCAGAATACCGAACTTACAATCGTTCATAGAAAACTTTGATAACATACCTATTAATACTAATGAATATCATAGGGATTTAGCTTATAAAGAGATGTTCAAACTATTGAAACGAATGTCAAGAAGTGATGGGTCGACAATTCCGAACTCTGTCATCAATAATGCATTCAGAGCAGCAACCAATGCTTGTAAATTTCAGGAAGGGAGGCAACAAGACGCACACGAATTCATGGTTAGCTTTATCATTCCATTTTTTCACGCCTGTAATCTAAAAGAATTATGCAATGCTGGTATGCAGGTGCAGAGGATGTGCAAAACATGTAAGAATATCAGTTTTTCAATAGAAAATCAAACCTTTGTCTCCGTCACTATTCCAGATATTACAGATCATAATGAAGTGGTAAACATTCAGGACCTTGCTAATGAGCAGATCAAACATAATGAGGATATACTTTCAAAATGTAATAAATGCTCTCACGAAACGGCTCATCTTACTCGTGAGCTAATTAACTCACCAGAGTTGTTAATCATACAAATTCAGAGAACCAATGGCAATATAACTGAGGGTGGGCACGTGATCAAAGTTAATACTAGAGTTCGTGTTGACGAAAACATATCACTTAGCGTAGGGAAAAGCGTATCCAGCTACAATCTTACTGCAGTTATAAGACACCACGGGGATTTCGCAAACTTGGGGCATTACACAGCAAAAGTCAATTGTCAAAATCGTTATTTCGTTATTGATGACGAGGCCGTCGGTTTGAATGACCGGAATAGAAATAGTGAAGAAATTTCGGATAGAGCTGCCTATATAGCTATCTATCATAAAACGTTTGAAATGACTGCAAATTCGTGCACCAATCGGCGTGGGAACATCAATGAATTAATTTCGTCTGTCAAGAGAGGTGAAGGAAACCAAAATAATGAAACAGACCAATTCACTTCCTTGAAATCCCAATTCAAAACTGATTTCTTAAATGCACAGAAATTAGGTAATGCAAACAAACTAATGAAGGTTCTGTGTTCTGAAAGATGCATGGATTGCAGTCATGTGGTGTCTAAATATTTAGAGGTTATCCCAATGTTAGATCTTCCAAATACTTTAGAAAAATATGTAGAGGAGCAACTTCAAGCACATTCTTTTGATAAATTGCAATGCACTTGTTCAAATAATAATAAGGTTAGAAAGTGTAGGCTTGTATCTCCTGCAAAGCTTTTAATAGGGATTGTAGAAAAAAATGTTTCTTTAACAATAGAAAAATCAATGCTTATATGCTCAAAGGAGTTTGGGAACCTGGGTACCTACAAGCTGCTCAATGTAGTCATTGTAGGTAGTAATGGGGTAGATACATATCAGCGGGAAGGAGAAACTTACAAACTTGTTAAGGGTGGAAAGAAAACAAGTCACGAGTTTAACTCAACGCAAATCCAGAGCAAAACTAGTGACTAAGATTATTTCCTCATATACATAATTAAATACGCCATGGATTACACTGGAAAACTATCGGTTAAGTCAGGGTTAATAGGAGCACTAGCGGGTCTTGATAAAGGGTTTAACAATACGGTTTTGGATAACATTCCTGCAATCCATGGTGATGAATTACCTGAAAGTCATACTGTAAACAAGTTTTGTTTGGGAAGAAGAGATCTTTCAATTCTGACCACTAATGATTGGTTTAACGATGTAATCATTACATCATATATCACCTTAGTCAATCAAAACGTTCCGTCGTCTGCTGATCAGGTTTTAGTCATGGATGCTTGCTGGGCCGGTAGTAGAATAACAAAAAGTCGCAATCCACATTGGTATACGGCTGAAGCAAATCAGCTCAACAGGAACAGAAATTGGTTACTTTATAACTTAGTTGTACTTCCCATATCTTATAGTAGCCATTGGATTCTTTTTGTAGTTGAACCCAAAGCTTTAATATTAACTATCATGGATCCCCTTGGAAAAGCGTCCAAAGAAACGTTACTAGCCGCATCAAGAGCAATCCGATTATGTGAATTTCTCCGAGCTCTTACAGATGTAGACTCAATTGATATGCAGACTAATATCAGTAAATGGAAAATAATCATTCCACATGGACTGCCGCAACAAATGGATGGACATAACTGCGGAGCTTTTGTTTGCATGTATGCACGGTCTGTTATAGAAAGAAGATGGTTACAAATAGATTCGACAGAAAAATCTATGAGTAGAATTAGGAATGTAATGCTACACGAAATACTGCTAAAGAGATTAGTTCCATTGTAAAGTTTAACAGCATATGTTAAATACTAAGTCCCTCCATAAATTTAGCAGACTAGCAGTGAAGATCGGATTTGTAACTGTAGTTCTATTTATCTATCTATCTATCTATCTACGATTCAAACGAAATTGTTTTTTTTTCTTCTAAACAGATTGATAAACTTTACTTCTAAAATGATATCAACATTTATTTGCAGTATTTTTGAAGCCCTGTTTATAATAAGCTCAATCTATTAGCAATAAAAGAAATCTCTAGTTTATCGCATTAACCAGACGAAAAGAAGATTGTAACTTGTTTTCCATGCACAAGAAACCTGGAAAACTCTCTTTTAGAATATGTAATCAGCTAAGAATTAAAAATGTCGGCCAAAGATTCAGGCGTCCTGACATTTTGGGCATCTTATTTTGGAATGCTATTTTAACGGGATATGACGCTATTGTTCGGAAAAACCGAACATTTTCAGAATACAGAGCCAATATTAAAGTTAAACAGTAAGGTCCAGACATCTTCCCCCGGCAGGTGACCTATACCACCAGAAAGCTGGAAATTCCCTCTTTTAGAATATGTTATCAGCTAAGAATAACAAATGTCGGCCAAAGATTCAGGCGTCCTGACATTTGGGCATCTTATTTTGGAATGCTATTTTAACGGGATATGACGCTATTGTTCGGAAAAACCGAACATTTTCAGAATACAGAGCCAATATTAAAGTTAAACAGTAAGGTCCAGACATCTTCCCCCGGCAGGTGACCTATACCACCAGAAAGCTGGAAATTTACTCTTTTAGAATATGTTATCAGCTAAGAATAAAAAATGTCGGCCAAAGATTCAGGCGTCCAGACATTTGGGCATCTTATTTTGGAATGCTATTTTATGACGCTATTGTTTGGAAAAACCGAACATTTTCAGAATACAGAGCCAATATTAAAGTTAAACAGTAAGGTCCAGACATCTTCCCCCGGCAGGTGACCTATACCACCAGAAAGCTGGAAATTTACTCTTTTAGAATATGTTATCAGCTAAGAATAAAAAATGTCGGCCAAAGATAAAGGCGCCTTGACAATTAGGCACCTCAATTTGGATTGCTTGAACGGGATTTGAAGCTATTGTCCGGAAAAACCGAACATTTTCAGAATACAGAGCCAATATTAAAGTTAAACAGTAAGGTCCAGACATCTTCCCCCGGCAGGTGACCTATACCACCAGAAAGCTGGAAATTCCCTCTTTTAGAATATGTTATCAGCTAAGAATAAAAAATGTCGGCCAAAGATTCAGGCGTCCTGACATTTGGGCATCTTATTTTGGAATGCTATTTTATGACGCTATTGTTCGGAAAAACCGAACATTTTCAGAATACAGAGCCAATATTAAAGTTAAACAGTAAGGTCCAGACATCTTCCCCCGGCAGGTGACCTATACCACCAGAAAGCTGGAAATTCCCTCTTTTAGAATATGTTATCAGCTAAGAATAAAAAATGTCGGCCAAAGATAAAGGCGCCTTGACAGTTAGGCACCTCAATTTGGATTGCTTGAACGGGATTTGAAGCTATTGTCCGGAAAAACCGAACATTTTCAGAATACAGAGCCAATATTAAAGTTAAACAGTAAGGTCCAGACATCTTCCCCCGGCAGGTGACCTATACCACCAGAAAGCTGGAAATTCCCTCTTTTAGAATATGTTATCAGCTAAGAATAAAAAATGTCGGCCAAAGATTCAGGCGTCCTGACATTTGGGCATCTTATTTTGGAATGCTATTTTATGACGCTATTGTTCGGAAAAACCGAACATTTTCAGAATACAGAGCCAATATTAAAGTTAAACAGTAAGGTCCAGACATCTTCCCCCGGCAGGTGACCTATACCACCAGAAAGCTTGAAATTCCCTCTTTTAGAATATTTAATCAGCTAAGAATAAAAAATGTCGGCCAAAGATTCAGGCGTCCTGACATTTTGGCATCTTATTTTGAAATGCTATTTTAACGGGATATGACGCTATTGTTCGGAAAAACCGAACATTTTCAGAATACAGAGCCAATATTAAAGTTAAACAGTAAGGTCCAGACATCTTCCCCCGGCAGGTGACCTATACCACCAGAAAGCTGGAAATTTACTCTTTTAGAATATGTTATCAGCTAAGAATAAAAAATGTCGGCCAAAGATAAAGGCGCCTTGACAGTTAGGCACCTCAATTTGGATTGCTTGAACGGGATTTGAAGCTATTGTCCGGAAAAACCGAACATTTTCAGAATACAGAGCCAATATTAAAGTTAAACAGTAAGGTCCAGACATCTTCCCCCGGCAGGTGACCTATACCACCAGAAAGCTGGAAAGTTACTCTTTTAGAATATGTTATCAGCTAAGAATAAAAAATGTCGGCCAAAGATTCAGGCGTCCTGACATTTGGGCATCTTATTTTGGAATGCTATTTTATGACGCTATTGTTCGGAAAAACCGAACATTTTCAGAATACAGAGCCAATATTAAAGTTAAACAGTAAGGTCCAGACATCTTCCCCCGGCAGGTGACCTATACCACCAGAAAGCTGGAAATTCCCTCTTTTAGAATATTTAATCAGCTAAGAATAAAAAATGTCGGCCAAAGATTCAGGCGTCCTGACATTTTGGCATCTTATTTTGAAATGCTATTTTAACGGGATATGACGCTATTGTTCGGAAAAACCGAACATTTTCAGAATACAGAGCCAATATTAAAGTTAAACAGTAAGGTCCAGACATCTTCCCCCGGCAGGTGACCTATACCACCAGAAAGCTGGAAATTTACTCTTTTAGAATATGTTATCAGCTAAGAATAAAAAATGTCGGCCAAAGATAAAGGCGCCTTGACAGTTAGGCACCTCAATTTGGATTGCTTGAACGGGATTTGAAGCTATTGTCCGGAAAAACCGAACATTTTCAGAATACAGAGCCAATATTAAAGTTAAACAGTAAGGTCCAGACATCTTCCCCCGGCAGGTGACCTATACCACCAGAAAGCTGGAAATTTACTCTTTTAGAATATGTTATCAGCTAAGAATAAAAAATGTCGGCCAAAGATTCAGGCGTCCAGACATTTGGGCATCTTATTTTGGAATGCTATTTTATGACGCTATTGTTTGGAAAAACCGAACATTTTCAGAATACAGAGCCAATATTAAAGTTAAACAGTAAGGTCCAGACATCTTCCCCCGGCAGGTGACCTATACCACCAGAAAGCTGGAAATTCCCTCTTTTAGAATATGTTATCAGCTAAGAATAAAAAATGTCGGCCAAAGATAAAGGCGCCTTGACAGTTAGGCACCTCAATTTGGATTGCTTGAACGGGATTTGAAGCTATTGTCCGGAAAAACCGAACATTTTCAGAATACAGAGCCAATATTAAAGTTAAACAGTAAGGTCCAGACATCTTCCCCCGGCAGGTGACCTATACCACCAGAAAGCTGGAAATTCCCTCTTTTAGAATATGTTATCAGCTAAGAATAAAAAATGTCGGCCAAAGATAAAGGCGCCTTGACAGTTAGGCACCTCAATTTGGATTGCTTGAACGGGATTTGAAGCTATTGTCCGGAAAAACCGAACATTTTCAGAATACAGAGCCAATATTAAAGTTAAACAGTAAGGTCCAGACATCTTCCCCCGGCAGGTGACCTATACCACCAGAAAGCTGGAAATTCCCTCTTTTAGAATATGTTATCAGCTAAGAATAAAAAATGTCGGCCAAAGATTCAGGCGTCCTGACATTTGGGCATCTTATTTTGGAATGCTATTTTATGACGCTATTGTTCGGAAAAACCGAACATTTTCAGAATACAGAGCCAATATTAAAGTTAAACAGTAAGGTCCAGACATCTTCCCCCGGCAGGTGACCTATACCACCAGAAAGCTTGAAATTCCCTCTTTTAGAATATTTAATCAGCTAAGAATAAAAAATGTCGGCCAAAGATTCAGGCGTCCTGACATTTTGGCATCTTATTTTGAAATGCTATTTTAACGGGATATGACGCTATTGTTCGGAAAAACCGAACATTTTCAGAATACAGAGCCAATATTAAAGTTAAACAGTAAGGTCCAGACATCTTCCCCCGGCAGGTGACCTATACCACCAGAAAGCTGGAAATTTACTCTTTTAGAATATGTTATCAGCTAAGAATAAAAAATGTCGGCCAAAGATAAAGGCGCCTTGACAGTTAGGCACCTCAATTTGGATTGCTTGAACGGGATTTGAAGCTATTGTCCGGAAAAACCGAACATTTTCAGAATACAGAGCCAATATTAAAGTTAAACAGTAAGGTCCAGACATCTTCCCCCGGCAGGTGACCTATACCACCAGAAAGCTTCAAAATTTCCTCTTTTAGAATATTTAATCAGCTAAGAATAAAAAATGTCGGCCAAAGATTCAGGCGTCCTGACATTTTGGCATCTTATTTTGAAATGCTATTTTAACGGGATATGACGCTATTGTTCGGAAAAACCGAACATTTTCAGAATACAGAGCCAATATTAAAGTTAAACAGTAAGGTCCAGACATCTTCCCCCGGCAGGTGACCTATACCACCAGAAAGCTGGAAATTTACTCTTTTAGAATATGTTATCAGCTAAGAATAAAAAATGTCGGCCAAAGATAAAGGCGCCTTGACAGTTAGGCACCTCAATTTGGATTGCTTGAACGGGATTTGAAGCTATTGTCCGGAAAAACCGAACATTTTCAGAATACAGAGCCAATATTAAAGTTAAACAGTAAGGTCCAGACATCTTCCCCCGGCAGGTGACCTATACCACCAGAAAGCTGGAAATTTACTCTTTTAGAATATGTTATCAGCTAAGAATAAAAAATGTCGGCCAAAGATTCAGGCGTCCAGACATTTGGGCATCTTATTTTGGAATGCTATTTTATGACGCTATTGTTTGGAAAAACCGAACATTTTCAGAATACAGAGCCAATATTAAAGTTAAACAGTAAGGTCCAGACATCTTCCCCCGGCAGGTGACCTATACCACCAGAAAGCTGGAAATTCCCTCTTTTAGAATATGTTATCAGCTAAGAATAAAAAATGTCGGCCAAAGATAAAGGCGCCTTGACAGTTAGGCACCTCAATTTGGATTGCTTGAACGGGATTTGAAGCTATTGTCCGGAAAAACCGAACATTTTCAGAATACAGAGCCAATATTAAAGTTAAACAGTAAGGTCCAGACATCTTCCCCCGGCAGGTGACCTATACCACCAGAAAGCTGGAAATTCCCTCTTTTAGAATATGTTATCAGCTAAGAATAAAAAATGTCGGCCAAAGATTCAGGCGTCCTGACATTTGGGCATCTTATTTTGGAATGCTATTTTATGACGCTATTGTTCGGAAAAACCGAACATTTTCAGAATACAGAGCCAATATTAAAGTTAAACAGTAAGGTCCAGACATCTTCCCCCGGCAGGTGACCTATACCACCAGAAAGCTTGAAATTCCCTCTTTTAGAATATTTAATCAGCTAAGAATAAAAAATGTCGGCCAAAGATTCAGGCGTCCTGACATTTTGGCATCTTATTTTGAAATGCTATTTTAACGGGATATGACGCTATTGTTCGGAAAAACCGAACATTTTCAGAATACAGAGCCAATATTAAAGTTAAACAGTAAGGTCCAGACATCTTCCCCCGGCAGGTGACCTATACCACCAGAAAGCTGGAAATTTACTCTTTTAGAATATGTTATCAGCTAAGAATAAAAAATGTCGGCCAAAGATAAAGGCGCCTTGACAGTTAGGCACCTCAATTTGGATTGCTTGAACGGGATTTGAAGCTATTGTCCGGAAAAACCGAACATTTTCAGAATACAGAGCCAATATTAAAGTTAAACAGTAAGGTCCAGACATCTTCCCCCGGCAGGTGACCTATACCACCAGAAAGCTGGAAATTCCCTCTTTTAGAATATTTAATCAGCTAAGAATAAAAAATGTCGGCCAAAGATTCAGGCGTCCTGACATTTTGGCATCTTATTTTGAAATGCTATTTTAACGGGATATGACGCTATTGTTCGGAAAAACCGAACATTTTCAGAATACAGAGCCAATATTAAAGTTAAACAGTAAGGTCCAGACATCTTCCCCCGGCAGGTGACCTATACCACCAGAAAGCTGGAAATTTACTCTTTTAGAATATGTTATCAGCTAAGAATAAAAAATGTCGGCCAAAGATTAAGGCGCCTTGACAGTTAGGCACCTCAATTTGGATTGCTTGAACGGGATTTGAAGCTATTGTTCGGAAAAAACCGAACATTTTCAGAATACAGACCCAATATTAAAGTTAAACAGTAAGGTCCAGACATCTTCCCCCGGCAGGTGACCTATACCACCAGAAAGCTGGAAATTCCCTCTTTTAGAATATGTTATCAGCTAAGAATAAAAAATGTCGGCCAAAGATTCAGGCGTCCTGACATTTGGGCATCTTATTTTGGAATGCTATTTTATGACGCTATTGTTCGGAAAAACCGAACATTTTCAGAATACAGAGCCAATATTAAAGTTAAACAGTAAGGTCCAGACATCTTCCCCCGGCAGGTGACCTATACCACCAGAAAGCTGGAAATTCCCTCTTTTAGAATATTTAATCAGCTAAGAATAAAAAATGTCGGCCAAAGATTCAGGCGTCCTGACATTTTGGCATCTTATTTTGAAATGCTATTTTAACGGGATATGACGCTATTGTTCGGAAAAACCGAACATTTTCAGAATACAGAGCCAATATTAAAGTTAAACAGTAAGGTCCAGACATCTTCCCCCGGCAGGTGACCTATACCACCAGAAAGCTGGAAATTTACTCTTTTAGAATATGTTATCAGCTAAGAATAAAAAATGTCGGCCAAAGATTAAGGCGCCTTGACAGTTAGGCACCTCAATTTGGATTGCTTGAACGGGATTTGAAGCTATTGTCCGGAAAAACCGAACATTTTCAGAATACAGAGCCAATATTAAAGTTAAACAGTAAGGTCCAGACATCTTCCCCCGGCAGGTGACCTATACCACCAGAAAGCTGGAAAGTTACTCTTTTAGAATATGTTATCAGCTAAGAATAAAAAATGTCGGCCAAAGATTCAGGCGTCCTGACATTTGGGCATCTTATTTTGGAATGCTATTTTATGACGCTATTGTTCGGAAAAACCGAACATTTTCAGAATACAGAGCCAATATTAAAGTTAAACAGTAAGGTCCAGACATCTTCCCCCGGCAGGTGACCTATACCACCAGAAAGCTGGAAATTTACTCTTTTAGAATATGTTATCAGCTAAGAATAAAAAATGTCGGCCAAAAATAAAGGCGCCTTGACAGTTAGGCACCTCATTTTGGATTGCGTACTCGGGATTTGAAGCTGTTGGGCGAAATGACCGAACATTTTCAGAATACAGAGCCAACTCTAGAGTTAAATTTTGGAATGCTATTTTATGACGCTATTGTTCGGAAAAACCGAACATTTTCAGAATACAGAGCCAATATTAAAGTTAAACAGTAAGGTCCAGACATCTTCCCCCGGCAGGTGACCATACCACCAGAAAGCTGGAAATCCCCTCTTTCAGAATATGTAATCAGCTAAGAATAACAAATTTCGGCCAAAGATAAATGCGCTTTGAGAGTTAAGCACCTCATTTTGAAAGGGATATCATGCCATTGTCCGGATTTACCGATATTTTCTGACCACAGAGCCGATATTAAAGTTAAACAATAAGTGAAGACATGTTCCTCCGACAAGTGAAATGTATCACCAAAAAGCCAGAAGTTATTACTCATTACTCATGTCCGGATTTACCGATATTTTCTGACCACAGAGCCGATATTAAAGTTAAACAATAAGTGAAGACATGTTCCTCCTACAAGTGAAATGTATCACCAAAAAGCCAGAAGTTATTACTCATTACTCATTACATTTTCTAACGAGAAGCATCTAAAGAAAATGAGCGGAAAAAAATTATCTTTTCTTTTTTCTTTTTACCCTTTTGAAGACACCGTAATTGGTCGCTGAACTTGTGGTCGCCAGATTCAAGGAGCGCACGTCGGTTACCTGTCCGTTTTCTGTTAGTTATCTCGATCTCGATAAGTAAGGACATTGCCAAAAGTTATACTAAAAAGGGGGAAACGGGTTCTGTGGATAAGCTCATCTTAAAAAGGGGGAGTTTTGCATCGCCATGATGACTACATTGGTGAGAAGGTCTTTGGGAAGTGCATGGCGTTCGTCGTCTGTTTTGTCAGCGAATGGAGTCGACGCACGACAAGCTTCCACTGTTCCAGCAACTGCAAGTAAGCTTATCTGTGTAACTCCAGGGAGCTCCGACGCTGACGCCGCTCGGCGTGTAGTCTAGTTCTGGACCCTATTATGATTTTTGTTATTCGCCGACTATAAGCGTTAAGCCGAGTGATGGCGCGATCCTTACACTGCGATATCCCCGAGAACCGCGCTAGAATAGGGTCCAGACCAATTGCTCAATATGACGTCAAGGGTCAAAAGTTCACACACAAGTGATTCATAAATATTCATGAAGTCGCCGTCAATCAAACTTCGCTCGCGATGTTTTACGTTTTACACGTGGGATCCTAGTCCAGACAAAAACCTAGCGACCTTGCGACAGGGTCAAAAGATCAAGCCTTATTACGCAATTTTGATAGCACCCAATAGCATATTCATCAGTTCATACACGTACTGCTGTGTGCTATGTGACATTTCGAACTCCCCTGCCTTATGCACAGATTCCTAGCTAACTAGTCTATACTTCGCTGCACGAAACGCTTTCATTTAGCGTTCGGCAGGATTCAACGTTGTCTATTTGCAAGACCCTATTACAAAGCTATAAGCGTCATTTATAAAGACGTGCACTGGAAATTGATAAATATTGGAAAATATATAACTTTAAATAATAATTGTGCATTATTGTTTTCATTTTAAATATAGAGTAAAGGACCCGGTTTTCGGCCACTTAAGACAAAATCCTATTTTTTGGACTGTTTACTTCCTATTTATTATCATTTCTTGTTCAAATCATGAAGTAAATATTATTATTATTTAAACAAAAAAAGAATCCCAGAAAAAAATCACGAATTGCCATGACAATATTCATTTCAATTTTCACTGTTTTGGAGCCAGTTATCGGCATAGCGAACCAGTTTTCGGACGCATGTACAAAGTCAATAGGAAGCGCTCGCGCGCGCTGTGCGTTTCCGCGCTAATGTATAGCACAAGCGGGCGGAGCAGGTATCCCACGCCGGAGCTCCCGGGTGCTCGCCTGGCCGAAGACAGGCACAGCGGTGATCGGAAGTTGGAATCTGAATTAGACAGACATATCGTGTGTGCGTGGCGGGGTCCGGCTGCATTGATTTAATACATGCGATGAGATACTTTTGAGCTTGCGACCAACACGAAATCGGGCTCTAAATCTGAAAAATACTTGAAATAAAGCTCATTTTATGGTACCCATATTTCTTACATACACGCGTAAGAAACTCGATTTTTCAGATTTGGGTAGCGGGACCGCCGATTACATCGCTAAAATGTGATATTTTAGGATATATTTTCCATTGCAAATGTGGTTCTTCAGTGACTCTGGCATGGTATGGTATGTGTGGGATATGTGATATGCTATTATGCGATGTATTTTAAAGGGATTTTACCATGCATCCAATGCATACATGCCAACTGTTCAGATTAAAGAGGAACATTCCTCTTTTTGGGAGAAGATAATTATCATTTTAATGCAGGTGTTCCTCTTCTTGTACAAATTTGTCTGTAGTATTGAATAGGAGAGTTAGGATTGTTCCTCTTTTTTTTGAAAATAGCATAATTTGTACAGATTTCTGATTTTCAAATGTTGGCATGTATGCCAATGGATCGGCCGAAAACTGGAGCTGTCCGATTACCGGCTCCTTTACTCTATTTTGTTTAGATATCAAATCAATATTTCCACTTTTTTTGTGAAATTATCAGCATGCGTTTTTATGACGATAGACTAGGCCTTCTACACGCTGATATAATTTTGGTACCTAAATACAGAGGGTCAAAGTCAAATATCATGCTTATATAGGTCCATGCTTAGTTTTTGAGATGCCTGCCACTATCAAACTAAGCACAAATATTAGAAAGATTTTATCATCTCACACAATATTTCAGAATTTTTTATTTTTTATTGGCCCTTTTGACGAAAAATCGTATTTTGTTAATAATATTTCAAGGAAACCTTGAACCATCATGAGTTTCGTGTCATATTAAAGTAGATCAAATTATCTACATTTTGATACCAATCTCAACGGAATTAAAATTAATTAACAACGCAATTTTAAGTAAAAGAACATGATTTTGGGTGATTTTTTTCCCCAAATTGCATTCTATCCAAAAACGTTATTACCCATATATCAAAATTCGAAGTGCCTTATTGCGAAGTTTCCAGGAAATTTCGCATGTAAAAAATGTGCATACTCGATATAAAGGAAGGAGGTGAAGGGGAAGTGGGAGAAAGGGGAAGGAGACATGCAAGAAAAGAAGGGGGAAGACAGAGAGGCGGAATAAGAAACACTATAGAGGGAGAAGACACGGGAGAAGGGGAAAAAAAGCAAATTAAAAAGGGAGAAGTGCTGATTAAAAGTCAAGGTATTAACCTTACATGACTGTTGCACATCATTAACCTACATTTATTTTTCCCTTCATATAGTACTTATATAATACTGGTTTGTGCAACTTTATGATTTCCTTAAAAATAACTTGCAAAGCAAGTCATAATCATCTTGTTTATGACATTTTAATACTTGTCATCATAGGAAGCCATGCAGTGGCATGTTATCATTGTGTTTATTCCTCTATGAATTAATAACCCTAAAAGTCTTCCAGTTATGGTGGCAAGTATGTAATCTACTTGTACAGAGGAGTACCCCCCCCCCCCCCCCCCTCCCTCTGCATGAGCAATGTCATTGCAATTTGCATTGAACCAAACTTTTATTTTTGTTTAATACAGATCTTAATCTTTTTTTCCTTTTTTTTTGGATTCCATATTAAAACAAAAAAAATCATGAAAGTTGCTTAGAAATGGCTTGCATTACACACATCTGATAATGTGTTTGAATTGAACCTGAAATTGGCATTTTCTAATAAGAAAGTACATCTCCAAAGTATAAGTCTGAATAATACAATTATAAACTGAACTAGAATGTAGGATGACTGTGTTACGGAGACAACGCGGAGTCATCCATTACTGGTAAAATAAATCATCATTCACAATAGAGCAGTTAAATGATAATCTCAGATCAACAAAAAAGACAAATCCACGAGAGTATTGGAAATTTTGGAAAACGAAAAAAGTAATAAGGCCTCACGAATGATTTTGTACATCTTTCGTAATTTGAATGTTGCTCAAGTTAAATCAGGTGCACTAAGTACACCAACCCAAAATAGTGTCAAAATTGGACATAAATGGGGCCAGTCACCACGAAATGAGTCCAGTGTCGCATTAGGCTCAATCGTAGTAATAGCGATGTATAGTGTGTATGTACTGTAGATTTGACCCACCTACCACATTTAAGATTTTTCCAAAAATCGACTTATTAATGTCTTGTAGTTTATGTCCCCAGAGCTTAGGTCACGAAAATATCTCCTAACATTTTTTGGCAAATAATATAGGCTATGTTACGCATCATTAACTTTACACCTAATTATCTCAAAACTGGGTAATCCCATTGTTTATAAAGTCCAATTAGGTTTTTGTTCATATTTTTGGATATAATTTATCAATTTTAATGTGTGACCCCTTAATTTAAAGCTTACTTAATGTAGATTCATATAATACTTAAAAACAGGAATAAAATTTTTGACCAACTGGACTCATTTCGTGGTGACAGGCCCCAAATTATGAACTTTGCCGTTTGAAATATATGTACAATACAGTGTAGGTACATGTCAATGTAATAGAGACACAATTAAATGCAATCGTAATCACCAAGCAAGATGCATGTAACAGCGCTAGTATAGTTCGAAAACTTGGAAGTTGGATATGCAATGCTGCAATTGTTTCTAGTAGTACGTGTAGCTTGGCCTACATACAGCATGTGCACCATGGACTTATAATACACTATGCAGTATGCATAGTAGTTTATATCTTCAGACCTTATTGTATCTTTAGAGGAAATAATGTTAAAGAGGAAGTTTTAATGGTCATTGTACATCTAATTTTAATTTGAAGATTAATTCTGATGCAACATAGCACTTTTTTAAGGAATATAAAATCATTTTATCACTAGATCAAACCAGATTTCCCCAATGCTACTTCAAAATGCTGTAAAGCAAAGACTAGTACTTTGGCTGGGAGGCGCGGCCAATTTAATTGCTTTCCCTGAAAAATCTCAGGGAAAGTCGTTAGCTTTGAGCTATTGGTCTGGACCCTATTCTAGCGCGGTTCTCGGGGATATCGCAGTGTAAGGATGGCGCCATCACTCGGCTTAACGCTTATAGTCGGCGAATAACAAAAATCAATATATAGGGTCCAGAACTAGACTACTCGGCGTCAGCGTTGGAGCTCCCTGGAGCTGGAGTTACATGTACCTACTAAATGAAGCCAATGAATTGAATGATTAATGAAGGCTTTAACAGTTTAATTTTGTAACTGTAATATGTATAAATAATGTCCGGACACTCAACCCTCAATCTAGACAAAAATAACCGTCCGTATGGGGAATTCTATGGCGCTAGTTCAGAATCATATCCAAACATTGACCCGTTGCCGTGCTAGCTAGGGCTAGGCCTAGGCAAATTCATACAAAAAAATATATTAACCAAATTGACTTGAAAACACATCAGACAATTAGTCTGAACCACGTCAGGAGCAAATTTGAAGAAATTAGCTTTTTAATTGTTGTACAACCAAAGATATAAGAAGTAGGGCTGCGACGAGTAGTCGAATGCTCGAGTACCCGCACGGTTGACAACTACTCGAGTATGATTTCTCTTACTCGAATATTCGGCCGCAAAAAAAAAAAAAAGAGAGAGCGCCGGCCGCTGGCATGGTGTCGTCGGTAAAAATGTTTCCCAACTCAAGCACTGTCAAACTTACCACTCAGAAACTGGGACCAAATGTCCAGATTTCTGTTTGGACTTGGAGGAAAATGGATTATTCTGCCATCTTAGGTTTTTAAAAGAGCATTGTTTACTGTTATTATTATTATTAAATCGGCCCCTTCAACTGAAACTCAAAGTAAAATTGCATGCGTTTTCGGCGATGGACTTGGGATACTGCTCCAGTGGTATGGTGGTGGCAAAAAAAAATCAAAAATTTAAATTTAAAAAAAATCAACAACAAAATCATAAAAATTCAACAACAACAACAAAAACAAAAAAAAAAAAAAATCAAAAAAATTATTTAAAAAATGGCGTCCAAATATTCCAGTATTCGCTTGTAAGCCTGGGAGTGTACTCGGGTACCTCATTACACTGTTGTGCACAGCCTTAATAAGAAGAAGTATTCTTACTAAAAATGTCCTTAGACATTCGACAGTTGAAAGTGATGCGCCCAGTTGCATTGCGTGCGTTCTCAAAACCAAAATCGAACCTCGCACACACACTCTCACCATACCACGAATGGTCCGTCGTGTGAAGCTAGCGGGCTGAGAGTTTGCCAGCGAGACCAATGCACCTTCGTAGATTCGCCGCACGCAATTTTAGCGGGACTCAAAAGGTTTTGCGATGGGAAGGCAGCGGCCTTGCTTTTTGCCAAAACGACGCTAGATCGGCTGCTCGCAAAATGAAAATAACTATGATCGAGAACATCGTCGGTTTCTTAACTTTTCAGTGAGATAATTCTGAATTCTAATTGAGACTAGAGACTATATAATAAATTATACCGACAAAAAAACCTCGGTAGATCTCTAATAACTATACAAAAGCTTGTTTATTTCTCCATTTGACATTTTGTTTTCAATCCTTTTTTTCGTGCTCGAGTCAATGCAAACTATGTATTACCTAACTTTTAACACGCAAGGAACGGGGAAAACTCGCGGACCTAATATCAAAATTGTTGCAAAAAAAAAATTCAAGGGTGATTTTGAAGCAGTGAAGAATATTTGCGCTGCGATGCGCAGAAATATACTTGAAAGAAACTTTAAAAATCATACCTGAATTTTCAGAAAATTGTATTTGTATTACTGTGCCTAGCTAGATGTGATTTATCTATAACCCAGATTTTTGGTAGATTTGTCAGAAAAAAATGTCATTTTTTCCCGTTTGGTGGTCATTTCTAGGCTAATACTTAAAAAGTTGCATCAGTAATGGGCCCGATGTTTCTCTTATCGTACTCGCATGTTATTTCTACTTAGATTAAACATAGGATGGTTAGGGGTAAGACCGGATAACATTATAAAAAAGATATATTCTTCCACCCTCCCATATCCAAGTTTTGGGCTGATTAGTGCCGACCCACCGCAGATAAAGTATGTCCGCGGGGCGCCCTCTAGTGCCCCATGAACGTGCCTACCCATGCCGTGGAGATAATAACCCTAGAATCTAGGCCTAGATCTACTAAAACATACCAAAGAATAAAATAAATCTTCATCAATTGTTCAAATAATGGTCATGATTTAAAAAAAATTATGTTTGTTCCCTGTTTCGTGTCAATTTTCATTTCATTCATTTCATTTTTATTTTTTCATTTCCAACAAAATACAATACATAATAACGAATACAATGTAAAATGTATACAAAACATACTTACATTTGTAATAAACAAATCTTAATAATAATTTATACATTTTAGTAAGACAAAAAATGAATTTTAAAATTTAACTGCATTTATATTTTGAGGAAATGGAGAGGTCCACTGAAAAGCAAAGCTTGTAAATTGTGGACCCCTCAGATAATAATGAGTGTGAACAAAATATGGAATACATATTTAATGAAAGAAGAATAGTGGCCAACAGAGAACATTTATTAAAACACGTAATGACTGTAAACAAGAAGACGTAACAAATTACATGACGAAGAAAGAACAGAAGAAAAAAAAGGAAAAAAATGTGGGCCCCCTTTGGAGGGAAGGAGAGGAGAGAAAAGGAAAGTTGTAGAGATCGAGCACGAAATAGGGAGCGCACAAAATCCTTGAGATAGCTGAAACAAAAAGAGCAATTGAGTAATTTTAAGTAAAAGCGAGGACATTATACACTTTCTCACAGGTTCCACTGCAAACAAGTGCATACCAACAGTGGATTTCGGGCGGGTGCACGCGCCTGCGTTGAGTTATTGATCGTAATGAGGATCTGAGACGGAAGATAAGTCTCAGATTCTCATTTTAATACTCCCCGGCTTGCCGCACAAATGTATTACTCTAGAAGTCTGTCATGTTCCAAGACACGGGCCCTGTCTTATATAAGTCATAGTTGATATTGATTTGAATAAATAGCAAGTAACTTTGCAGTCTCCCATCTCTTATGTACAAAGTTGCGATTGATAGTAATTGCAACTGTTTATAAGGCAGGGCCCGGATAACAAAAATATATCATTGTCTTTGACAAATCAACTTTTAATATTTTCATTTTGTTGATGCAAATAATCCACAGATCATTTCTCCTTGTGCAGTATTTGAATATGACCTATCTTTTTTTTAATTCTCAGATGTGAAGGAAGAGAAGAACCTGGGAGGGAGAGCTCTTTACCTGGATGCTCAATCAACTACACCACTGGTAAGCATCCACAGGATATGACCAAAGTCTAACTCAATTTGAAGTTTTCACTTCTTAGGTCCATTTGCTATTTAATTTAATTTAATTCAATTCAATTTTCAGTATATATTACGTAAGCATGCAAATACAAATAATAATACACAAAAATATGTTGAGATAAAATCCATCACAGCTATTATAGCTGAATTGCAGGAGTTTAATATTACAAATGAAAGATTGAAAACATCAAGTTTAATAAAATAAGGAGTATGTGAACAAGAAGAAAAATCAAGTATTACTAGTACTATTAGTCACTTAAAACTGACATAATATACATACAAATCAATTAAAAAGGAAAATAGTGTAATGCCTGAGTGTTTGTGTTTTGTGTTTTCAAGGATCCTAGAGTAATGGATGCCATGATGCCATACTCTGTGGCTTACTATGGCAATCCACACTCCCGCACACATTCATATGGATGGGAATCAGATGATGCTGTGGAACATGCAAGGAAGGTAAAAACAATGGTCAACAAATTGATCATTTGCTGCAAGCTATTTATATATTGAATAATTTAGAAGGGTTATTGACACTGATGTTTTTGTTTTCTGTTTTCGTTTTTATTAGAACTTAACAGGATTCACAAATTAAGTAAAAAATGTCTTATTCTATAGACAACCAAAATTAAATTAAACTATTTAAGTTTATACCACCTTAAAATTGTAATTTACATTTGTAGTTTTTTTTGTTTGTTTTTTTGCTTAGCATGCAATTAAAATCATAAGTAAATTTAATGCATGTGTATAATTTTATGTTTTAAAGTTGACCTGATCATAACAGGAATCAGCCAGCATTGCATATGGCACGTGTAAAAAAAATATTTAAAAAAAATATTATTTTGAAAGAATTATTTATGATACGATCATGATTGTTTGTTCTTGCAGCAAGTTGCCAATTTGATAGGGGCAGATGCCAGAGAAATCATCTTCACCAGCGGAGCAACAGAATCAAATAACATCTCTGTTAAGGTAATATTAGGAGAAATTGCACTATTTTATACAACCATTGAGAAATGGAACAGTCCAAAGTCCACTGTGAATACATTCAATTTTGTCTAATTCTGTTTTTATTTGTTTGTTTTTGTTTGGGGGAGGCTTGAATAGGAAGGGTCAAAGAATATAAATCAAAGACCTGAATATCACAAGTTATATGAATGTGGTACTGTGATTAAAGGCATCGTTTAACAATGTTAAATCTGAGATGCATGGCCCTACGTGTTATCAGTGTCTGTGATATGGTGTAATATTCAAGCCCTAAACAAAATTTGCTTCAAAATGATCATGAAGTGCCTCAAAAAAGTAAAAATCTTTGAGTGACCGTTTTTACCATTCTCATTTTCCCGAATAGACTGGAGTGTTATGAAAACCGATAGGAAAACAAATTTTTTAAATTTTGATTTTCAATCATAAAAATCTTGATAATCAGATAGGCAATCGGCTTGTAAAAGTCATGGGGTTCCTGAATAGCCTAAAGGTTTTTTTTTATTATCATTGCAGCATAAGCTACATCCAGGATTCTGCTTCAGAATCTGAGACAAAGTTACATGATCCCTTTAAAGAACATAGAACAAAGTTAAAGTCTTTCCAGAGATATATTTTTTCGTGTTTTTCTGTGTCACATCTGCAAAAATTATGTTAATTACATTACACTAAACGTATGGGTATCATATGAAGAGACAGCAATGCCTTTCCCCCCTTCTTGAGTCTCTCGACACAGTATTTTTTGACCGGTTCTCAAAACTGTCATTACTCTAACTTCTTGGACATCCTGTAGAAACTTTTTTTATAGAAACATGCGTTTCTATGAGATATATCTACAAACTTAGACTTATGACAGTTTCAAGGAACTTGCCTCTCTAATAATTATTTTAAACCAGTGTGAGATTACATACATGATGATGTAACTGATAAGTGCTCCATTGCATATTAAGCCTCTCATATTGTTCATTGTATTTTTACTTTTTTTTTTTTCTTTTCTCCATGCAGGGAACTGCCAGATTTTACAAATCTAAAAAGAAGCATGTCATCACAACACAAACGGTAAGATCCCAGCAAAATGTTCTTTATTTCATATTTTCTAGTCCACTCATAAATCTTACTGATTTGGTTCTGTCATCAGAATACAAAACTTTTTGGCTTCTCAGAGATATATTTTCAATGTGTCATGTCATTTTCATATTATACTTTGAGCTATTTTGTAATTCTGCTTAATTTTTGTTTAATGCCAGGAATGATAAATGCAGTGATATGTCTAAAATGCAATACTTGATACTGTAACTGATAACACCATAATTGGACAGTTCTTTATGAGAAAAAAATATTGATTGAATTATAAATGGCAAAGTTTACATACCATTTGAAAGTGTTCCCGTCTTATCTCACACACATTCAATTTCTTTTGAATTTGCCTATTCTGCATGCATAACATTTTCATTTTTAGAACTTTAAAATAAATAGATATATTCATCCTAAAGTTTGTTCCCAAAGATTTAATTATGCAGGACATCCTTCATCGAGTGACACAGTGAGAGTCAGGTGTACTTTACTATTACAGATTCTTTATATTCTCATTATCAGGAGCATAAGTGTGTCTTAGACTCCTGCCGGGTTCTAGAAGGAGAGGGTTTTGACATCACATATCTTCCAGTAAAGACCAATGGCATAATCGATCTTAAGGTGAGTGCTAAAGAATACATTAAAGTAGATATTCATTGATTTTAAAAACTAACTTTATTTTCATTATTGCAAAGTTGAAACTTTGATTCGACAAGGTTATCAAAATTCAATGCTTGGAAACATTCGCAGTAATGATTATTATAAATTACAAAACGCTTAAATACAGCCCCGCCATAGCACCTGAAGAGCTCTCCGAACGCTGCTGAGATGTGTGAGATCACAGTATGGACATGATTTGCACAAGCAGACGATGTCCCATGACATCTCACACATTTTCAGTGCCTGTGTTTTCATCTTCTCTTGAGTTCTTTCTCTTACTTCACTACCGTCAGGCTAAATGTATAATCTATTGCCTCACTCTAAACCCGCGCATGGTTTGACAAATGCAGCGATACAAAATAAGGCTGTGCACAACAGTGTAATGAGGTACCTGAGTACACTCCCAGGCTTACAAGCGAATACTCGAATATTCGGACGCCATGTTTTTTTATAAATTTTCTTTTTTTTTTGATTTTTTTTTTGCCACCACCATACATACCACTGGAGCAGTATCCCAGTTCTGTCGCCGAAAACGCATGCAATTTTTCTTCGAGTTGCAGTTGAAGGCGCCGATTTAATAATAATAATAACAGTAAACAATGCTGTTTTAAAAACCAAAGATGGCAGAATAATCCATTTTCCTCCAAGTCCAAACAGAAATCCAGACATTTGGTCCCAGTTTCTGAGTGGTGAGTTTGACATTGCTTGAGTTTGGAAACATTTTTACCGACGGCACCATGCCAGCGGCCGCCGCTCACCTAGGCACGGGTAAGCGTCGGCCTGGACAGATTTTTTGCTTTTTTTTTTTTTTTTTTTTTTGCGGCCGAATATTCGGGTACGAGAAATCGTACCCGAGTAGTTGTCAACCATACGGGTACTCGAGCATTCGACTACACGTCGCAGCCCTAATACAAAAATAAAGGAATCTGTCGCTTGTAAACAAAATAAGACGCCATTGCAGGGCTCGAATTACCCACCGGCAATCGGCAATTTGCCGCCATGCCCCTCTCACTGGCCGGAATGCCCTTTTCAAAATCAAACCGTTTACGGCCACAATATTTTAATCCACAAAAGTTTTGTCGACATTATAGTCATCTTAAGCCAACCCGACTTGTAATGTTCAAAAAGGTTTTGTTGCCCCTACGGAGCTCTAAAAACAATGATAGTCGGCAAGGTTTTGTTGCCCCTCCGGAGCTCTAAAAACAATGATAGTCGGCAAGGTTTTGTTGCCCCTCCGGAGCTCTAAAAACAATGAAGGTCGGCAAGGTTTTGTTGCCCCTCCGGAGCTCTAAAAACACATTAATAGTCGGCAAGGTTTTGTTGCCCCTCCGGAGCTCTAAAAACAATAATTACCGGAAGGTTTTGTTGCCCCTCCGGAGCTCTAAAAACAATAATAGTCGGCAAGGTTTTGTTGCCCCTCCGGAGCTCTAAAAACAATAATAGTCGGCAAGGTTTTGTTGCCCCTCCGGAGCTCTAAAAACAATAATAGTCGGCAAGGTTTTGTTGCCCCTCCGGAGCTCTAAAAACAATGATAGTCGGCAAGGTTTTGTTGCCCCTCCGGAGCTCTAAAAACAATGATAGTCGGCAAGGTTTTGTTGCCCCTCCGGAGCTCTAAAAACAATGAAGGTCGGCAAGGTTTTGTTGCCCCTCCGGAGCTCTAAAAACACATTAATAGTCGGCAAGGTTTTGTTGCCCCTCCGGAGCTCTAAAAACAATAATTACCGGAAGGTTTTGTTGCCCCTCCGGAGCTCTAAAAACAATAATAGTCGGCAAGGTTTTGTTGCCCCTCCGGAGCTCTAAAAACAATAATAGTCGGCAAGGTTTTGTTGCCCCTCCGGAGCTCTAAAAACAATAATAGTCGGCAAGGTTTTGTTGCCCCTCCGGAGCTCTAAAAACAATGATAGTCGGCAAGGTTTTGTTGCCCTTCCGGAGCTCTAAAAACAATAATAGTCGGCAAGGTTTTGTTGCCCCTCCGGAGCTCTAAAAACAATAATAGTCGGCAAGGTTTTGTTGCCCCTACGGAGCTCTAAAAACAATGATAGTCGGCAAGGTTTTGTTGCCCCTCCGGAGCTCTAAAAACAATAATAGTCGGCAAGGTTTTGTTGCCCCTCCGGAGCTCTGAAACAAAGATAGTCGGCAAGGTTATGTTGCCCCTCCGGAGCTCTAAAAACAATAATAGTCGGCAATGTTTTGTTGCCCCTCCGGAGCTCTAAAAACAATGATAGTCGGCAACGTTTTGTTGCCCCTCCGGAGCTCTAAAAACAATAATAGTCGGCAAGGTTTTGATGCCCCTCCGGAGCTCTAAAAACAATAATAGTCGGCAAGGTTTAGTTGCCCCTCCGGAGCTCTAAAAACAATGATAGTCGGCAAGGTTTTGTTGCCCCTCCGGAGCTCTAAAAACAATGATAGTCGGCAAGGTTTTGTTGCCCCTCCGGAGCTCTAAAAACAATGATAGTCGGCAAGGTTTTGTTGCCCCTCCGGAGCTCTAAAAACAATAATAGTCGGCAAGGTTTTGTTGCCCCTCCGGAGCTCTAAAAACAATGATAGTCGGCAAGGTTTTGTTGCCACTCCGGAGCTCTAAAAACAATGATAGTCGGCAAGGTTTTGTTGCCCCTCCGGAGCTCTAAAAACAATAATAGTCGGCAAGGTTTTGTTGCCCCTCCGGAGCTCTAAAAACAATAATAGTCGGCAAGGTTTTGTTGCCACTCCGGAGCTCTAAAAACAATGATAGTCGGCAAGGTTTTTTTGCCACTCCGGAGCTCTAAAAACAATAATAGTCGCTAAGGTTTTGTTGCCCCTCCGGAGCTCTTAAAACAATGATAGTCGGCAAGGTTTTGTTGCCCCTCCCGGAGCTCTAAAAACAATAATAGTCGGCAAGGTTTTGTTGCCCCTCCGGAGCTCTAAAAACAATAATTACCGGAAGGTTTTGTTGCCCCTCCGGAGCTCTAAAAACAATGATAGTCGGCAAGGTTTTGTTGCCACTCCGGAGCTCTAAAAACAATGATAGTCGGCAAGGTTTTGTTGCCCCTCCGGAGCTCTAAAAACAATAATAGTCGGCAAGGTTTTGTTGCCCCTCCGGAGCTCTAAAAACAATAATTACCGGAAGGTTTTGTTGCCCCTACGGAGCTCTAAAAACAATAATAGTCGGCAAGGTTTTGTTGCCCCTCCGGAGCTCTAAAAAACAATAATTACCGGAAGGTTTTGTTGCCCCTCCGGAGCTCTAAAAAAAAAAATAGTCGGCAAGGTTTTGTTGCCCCTCCGGAGATCTAAAAACAATAATTATCAGCAAGGCTTTGTTGCCCCTACGGAGATCCAAAACAATGATAATCGGTAAGACTTTGTTGCCCCTACGGAGATCTAAAAACAATAATTATTGGCGAGACTTAATTGCCACTATTGAACTCCTAAATTAATTGGCGGTACTTAATTGCCGATACGGAGATATGAAAGAATGTCTTCATCCAAATGACTGAAACGTTTGGCACAAAAACCGTAATGACTCAGGCTTAGTTTTTCAATCCATCCTTTTTATTTGGACCAATCAATATCGGGAAGTTTTGTTTACCCATTGTTGATTCAACATCTTCACTTCGCGTTGTGACCTTTTTTGGTGCGTTTTCACAGTTTTTAATCAGTGAAAAACTTGGATTTTTCTCGGGAGGAGGGTCTGGAATTAAATCAGAAAAGGATTAAGAGTCGAGATAATGGTACAAAGAATCGTCTTCTTTCCATACGTTTTAATTAAAACGTCATAGCTTCCGCCCATCGCGCGGGAGGGGTGTGAATTGAGTTCAGAAAAGGATTAATACCGGTAGTCGAGATCGAGACGAATCGTCTTCTTTCCCTAATAATTTATTAAAAACGTCTAAGCTTCCGCGCTTCCCTTGGAATTCAGAAAAGGATAAAGAGTCAAGAACGGTACAACGAATCGTCTTCTTTCTCTAATAATTCAATGAAACGTCAAAGGGGAAAACTCCCCACTCCCTCCAGCTCCCCCCCCCCCCCCCAATTTTTTTTGAAAAGCATTTTAAAGAGAAATAGAAAGAAAGAGAGCAAGAAAGAAAAAATAGTTAACTACCAGTTTCTCAACAAAATAAGGTATCAAAAATTGCTCATCTGACCGTAATTAAACGCCTAAAACCCCTGAGCTTCCGTGGGCTCTGCCCCCGGGACCCAACCAAGGGCCCTTTGGCAGGCCCCTTGATACTCATCTGACTGCAATTTAGTGCCTAAAACCCTTGATCTTCTGGGGGCTCCGCCCGCTGGACCTCACGCCAATCAGTGTCCTGCCAGTGTCACAAATAAAGTATAAAAATATGTTCATCTGACCGTAATCAAATGCCTGAAACCCCTGAAATTCAGGGGTTTCCGCACCCTCGACTCCACCAGGGGCCCAGAGGCGGGCCCCTGAATGCTTATCTGACCGTAATTTGCCTTCAACCAATGAGTTTCCGGGGGCGGACAAGGTATCAAAAGATGTTCATCTGACCGCAGGCACGTAGCCGGGGGGGGGGGGGGGGGGGGGGGAGTGGGGGCGCCCCCCAAGAAAAAAGCCAAAAAAAGAGAGGAGAGAAAAGGAAGAGGACGTATGAAGAAAAAGGAGCAGACAAAAAACATTTTTGAAATTCAGACAAGGATTAAGAGTCGAGAACGGTACAACGAATCGTCTTCTTTCTCTAATGATTTAATGAAACGTAAAAGCTTCCGCGCTTCGCGCGGGAGGGGGAAAACTGTATTCATGCAGACGAGGATTATTTTCGAGAACGGTACAACGAATCGTCTTGTTTCTCTAATAATTAAATTAAATGTCAAAGCTTCCGCGCTTCAATCGCGCAGGAGGTGGGGTAACTGAATTTAGACATGGATTAAGAGTCGAGAACGGTACAACGAATCGTCTTCTTTCTCTAATGATTTAATAAAACGTAAAAGCTTTCGCGCTTCGCGCGCGCGGATTGGGGGGGGGGGGGAGGGGAACTGAATTCAGATGAGGATTAAGAGTCGAATGCGGTACAAGGAATCGTCTTCTTTTTCTAATGATTTAATGAAACGTACAAGCTTCCGCGCTTCGCACGGGAGGGGGAGGGGAAAACTGAATTCAGACGAGGATGAGGGGTCGATAACGGTGTAACGAATCGTCTTCTTTCTCTAATGATTTAATGAAATGTAAAAGCTTCAGTGCTTCGCGCGCGAGGATTGGGGCGGGGGGAACTGAATTCAGACGAGAATTAAGAGTTGAGAACGGTTGGCTACAACGAATCGTCTTCTTTCTCTAATGATTTAATGTATTGTAAAAGCTTCCGCGCTTCACGCGCGCGGATGGGGGGGGGGAATTGAATTCAGACGAGGATTAAGAGTCGAGAACGGGACAACGAATCGTCTTCTTTCTCTAATGATTTAATGAAACGTACAAGCTTCCGAGCTTTGCGTGGGAGGGGGGGGGGGGTGAATTTAGACGAGGATTAAGAGTAAAAAACGGTACAACGAATCCTCTTCTTTCTCTAATGATTTAATGAAACGTAAAAGCTTCTGCGCTTCGCGCGGAAGGAGGGAAACTGTATTCAGACAAGCAGGCACGTAAGCAGGGAGGGGGGGGGGGAGGGGTTTGGGGCGTTGAACCCCCCCCTTCGGTTTTTGTTATGTCTGTATTTTGGAGCAACCCCCTCCCCCCCTTTTTTGTGATGTTTTTTTTTTTTTTTATAAATGAAACACACACACACAAAAAAATTATGCCAATGGCTGATCTAAAAAAGGTGACCTCACTCCCCCCCCCCCCCCCCAACCCAACGGGAACAAAATGTCAAATTTTCAAATGTCGAGACCAAAAAACAAAAAAAAGTATCCTCTTACCCCCCCCCCCCCCCGCTTATTCAGCGGCTGGCTGAGTCGTTGCGATTTGTGGGGCCCCTTCCCCCCCCCCTAAGAAATCCTGGATCCGCCCCTGGGCGCACATATCCCCCCCACCTTGAAAACAACGGCGTGAGGTGATTTTACGCGCACTTTCCACGTTGGCCTTAGTGCCCCTTAGGATAGAATTGTGCCCCTTTAAGTGGCCTTGACCCAAATTTGATGTAATTCGAGGCCTGCATTGTATATTCAGCTGCACACACGGCGGTATGTTCGGCGTTTCAAGAGGGGACAAATGCCGTCCTTAATATCATTCCGGGGGTTTTTCATTTGAAAGTCTGGTTTCTTTGATTGTTAATTAACCCCTATCCTGTGTATTTACAAGCAAAAGATTTTAGTTATCAGAATCGGGTCATATCCCCTTTTGAATAGTTTGACATGCCATTACATTTATATACACTAAACTCATTATAATTTGACAAATAATAGCTTTGCAATTATGTTCATTCTTTATGGGATGTCGTCTGCTTGGGCAGTATTGGTCCATATAGTGACGTCATTAAAACATCGTTATTTTTTCCGGCGAATCTCTCGTATATCCCAGCTGCTATGGAGGTGGTTGTATTTGTATTTTTAAAAATCACCCAATATGTAGTTGACCTAAAACTTGTACGATGGCCATCTGTTAGCTTACCAGTTTCTAGTGATACATTAGTTGACATATTTGTGATTTTCTTTGAATTTCACCTTTAAAGCCCCACTGCACGACTAATAGCTACTTGCGCCCTCTATATAGCAAACAATGCCTAATCGGTTACCATTGGTCCCCCATGATCCTCTTTTTCTTATGTTAATTGAGAGCTGATTTGATGAGATAAACACCTGTCCAGTGACCTTGCAGGGACATTGCAGGGACGCAGTGGGGCTTTAACAGAGAATTATAGAGAATGGCAAGCAGTTGTAGGTATGGGCGAAGTTTGCTGGTAAAATATACCTTTTTCTAACTCTTGCACTGAGGAAAATTCAAAATACTTCTTTATCATTGAATATGATAGGAACATTCTTTAAGATTGACTTTTAGTGCTATGCTTTTTTAATGCAGAACTTTCTTAGGAAGCCGGCTATACATCTCTCTATCAGCGTGTTTCTATTAGTTATACTGAATTTATCCGGTTGAAGGAATAAGCGTATAATGACAGGGAAGGGCAGTTTCTATCTACACGCATTATCCGGATAAATACACTAGACCTAAAATACACTGCTCTAGTTGCGCGGGTTAAAAGGCCGTGAATAAAAGTTCATCAAACTCTGGCTAAGGTCACCGCAAAGTATTGTGTGACTGCTAGGTCAACCTGGGATTGTAGTGTCACGCGCGTCGGGGTCAAATATTCCGATCACGTGATCACTCCTATTTCCGGTTTCTCTCCGCTATGTGCACTCAACCGGAACGGGATGAGTTTCTACTTACGTTATCCGGTTAGCTTCCCCTGCATTATCCTTCTAAAAGATTTTAATTTATCCTTCTAAAAGAGGGATAATTTTGCCGGTGAACGCGTCACAGCTCTCACGGCCATTATCCGGATAATAGCGGAGAAAGTCAGTTTCTATTAGGAAAAATTTATCCCTTATCGGCCATTAACCGGATAATGGCTTCTAATAGAAACACGCTGTATGTCACACATTGAAAGATCAAATATGGAGCGGCAATGTGCTGTGATTCTGTCATTATGCTTCAAATGTCCTAGTGGAAAAAACTCTTAGAACTTGGCACTCATTCACAGTTTAATGTTTTTTAATGTCCCTCTTTCTCATTTGTACTCCATGCTTTCAATGTATCAAGCTCCTCTGACATGAAAACCCTGTAGAAAATGTGAAATCCAATATCATTGTGACAGGCTAGGATGATATTTAAAAGTAATACAAAGTTTTGGGAAATTTTGAAAATCGGGTGGAAAGTGATTCTTTACAATTTTGATATAGTTGGATGCCCCTGTGGATGTATTATAAGCACTAGAAAATTTAGCCCCTAAAACACTTCCGCTTTCAAGAAAAATTGAATATAAAAATTTACCAGTGCTCCTAGTAAGTTTTGATAAATTTCATATAGCACCTACGGCCGTACAATGGTAGCTGCGACCATGAAAATCTCAGAATATGTAGTTAAGATATATAATGTCCAAACGGGAATAGCTAATCGGTCGATTTTAGTCAAGAAACATTGTTTTATAGCTTAATTAATATCTTGACCTTGAGAGGGAGCTTTACAACTTAAAGAGTTTGTTATTTACAATTTCATAACTTCAGACTCAATTTCAACCGCAACAACTATCACTGAATATTGTAGGATCGCATATGTTTCCAAACTGTTCATTTGAACCAAGCTCATGTCCCCATACCCAAAATTTGTATTACCTTTAACACTCGTAGTTCAACACTGATTGGGTTTTTTTGTTTCAATGATAGGAGCTGGAGGCTGCGTTCAGACCAGACACTGTTCTATGTTCAATCATGGCAATCAATAATGAGATTGGTGTGATACAGCCCATGAAACAAATTGGTAAGCTAGCTATTATTCCTTGTTATTCATAGTTAGCAGTGAGTACATTGCCTAAGCCATTCTCTTGTTATTTAAAGAGAAGGTTGAGTTCTGTGAAGAGGTGAAAAATAATTTGTGAGCATGTTCATTGTTAATAAGCAAGTATGGAAGAACATCAGATTAAAAATGTTCCCTGAAAAGCATGGCTCTTCAAATGCCTTAATATTCTATATACTGGTATGGCATGTAACAGCATATAAATCGGGAAAGATTTTTATGCCACATGTTCATGTAGTCCCACATACATCTTTCTGTGTACAGTGCTTGCAACTTTACCAAGACTGGGCCAAATTTCTTATCATTTTGATGATTCCAGAACCTTGCACAACACACCAGTACTTATATGCTAGATGATCAACCTTTCTGATCGATTCCACAACGTTTCTTTCACAATCCAATCGCATGACCAGAACTCAACTTTTTCTTTAAGTGCTGATCATCATACATGTATGCACTTCTCATAATATATTGCTAATTTTTTTTATAAACATGTTTTCCTCCAAATGTCATACAATTTTTTTTAAATAACTATTCTGTTTGTCTTGTGCAAAAATATCACTGATTTTATGTTTTCTTCCAAGTACCTTGGGGCATTACTCAAAATATAGTATGGAGATTGGAGAATATATTATTGCAGGTCCTCTAAAAAAAGAAAACACATCCCAAGTCATACATTTTTGAAAATTGAAATAATAGTAATTTTGTGTGTTGGAACGAATGGGAAAGTTTTCCACCACTACATCTCAGAGACGTTACCAATTCAACCAAAACTGTCATAACTTTCTCACTCTTTGTCCGATTTTAAGTTACACTGGTTCACAACCAACGATAGAGACTCCTTTGTTGTGCAAAAGGACAATTTCTCAATCATTTGCATTTAACAGATGAATCTGGTCATTCTTGTGTTTCTATGCTTCAGGTGAGATGTGTCGATCAAGGAAGGTATTCTTCCACACCGATGCTGCCCAGGCTGTAGGCAAGATCCCTGTTGATGTCAACGACATGAAGATTGACCTCATGTCAATCAGTGGACATAAGATCTATGGACCGAAAGGTAAGCTGTTCAGAGGGCGCTATTCAATCTGCTTTGTAGATTATTTGCGCCTCTCTTCAGCTAGGATGATCAATGAGTTGCGAGTCCATGTTTAATATGACATGGAATACAAGTTTTCCACTGTCCTTGTGCAACTTGTTGATGTAGTCCCAAATATTGTGATTTATGTCATGTGTGACAGCTGATAGGGCTGAATAAAGGACAGATATGCCTGGCTTGTGATATAAAGATTCTAGGAAGCTGTAATCTCAGTGCAAAGTACGAAATGTTCCAATTTATCTACACCATGACAACTTTCCATGTAATAACATGACTGATAGACAAACCTGTGATATAATGTTCAGTTGACGTTAATAATAATAATAGTAATATTCCGCTTTTATATAGCGCCAAAATACATTGATATAACTATGTGTCTAAGGCTAAGCGCTTTACAGATATAGTATTACCCCGGTCATCGGATTCAGGCTTACCTGCACACAATGTATAAAGTGTAAATTTAAAATATAGACGTACCGGTATATATTGACATGTACTTTTACATATTTGTGGCTGTAATTTTTAATGTTGAATGCAGGTATTGGAGCACTGTATGTGAGGAGAAGACCTAGAGTGAGGGTGGAGGCGCTGCAGAGCGGAGGGGGCCAGGAGAGGGGGATGAGGAGTGGTACCTTACCTGCACCCCTGGTGGTGGGTCTGGGGGCCGCCTGTGAGGTCTCACACCAGGAGATGGAGGTTAGTCCATCCGCATTCTATATCCAGGGCCTTGTCTCATAAAACTCGCTATCAATTACTCAAATGCTTACCGGTAAATTCTATGACACATTTTTTCTCTGCCAAACAAATGCCATGATTCGGTAGCTACGCATAGTTGTAACTTGTTATTGATAATAAATTTTATGAAGAAAAAGGACAGAGGCTCACACACATGATAAATTACTCCAAATAGAAAGATTGGCGTGGACCAATATGAACCATTTTGTTTGTCATGAATGGCAAGATTGGGTGAAAACAATGTTGTAAACAAACATATACACACAATATAATAATTGCACAACAATGACTTAAATCGAAGTACAGTCTTGATGGGGGGGGGGGGGGTGGGGATGCGTCTGAGGGTCATCATCTTTATATGATATTTTGTACACTAAGACTTCCAGTATTAATTTGCTTCCATGTATAGTGTAATATTTCTTGCTATATGTTTGCTTATCACCAGTATGATCACAAGAGAATCAGCGCCCTCTCTGAGAGACTCATCCACAAGATCACCAGCGAGCTGCCCGACGTCATTCGCAACGGTGACCCAGACGAGACCTACCCAGGCTGTGTCAATCTGTCCTTTGCCTATGTGGAAGGTGAGAGTCTTCTGATGGCCCTCAAGGACGTGGCCCTGTCCTCTGGGAGTGCTTGTACATCAGCATCCCTGGAGCCTTCCTATGTCCTCAGAGCCATCGGAGCTCAGGAGGATCTGGCCCACTCATCCATCAGGTAAAGTTCTTAGGGCTTGTTCAGCGCCACATTTGTTCACGTGTATCAAAGGACTTGTGCATATTCACTGAGCTCTGTGTTATAAGATACAGAAATATATAACAGAAATATAAAGCGTATTACACTTTACATCATCAATTAAAAAAAATATCTGCACAAGCCTTTAGACTGGCATGAATGTTATTTATGAAATGAAATCTTTAGGCCCCACTGTATAGGGGAAAATGTAATAATTCATAAGCAATGATGACTGATGACCTTAGATTGTGCATTCTTGATACTTAATGCACATGGAGCAATATAGATACTAGACTGAGCCTCTTGGAGAAAGAATCAGACTTCTATTGCACCATTGCAAACTAGGAGTGTCTCAGTCATGTTTCTTTATATTCTAGGCATATTTTGAAGAGCTTCACATATTTCTTTTATCATTGAATATATATTGTAAGAAAACTGATCAATTGTTCTTTGGCTTTGTTTTTACAGGTTTGGCATCAGTAGATTCACAACAGAGGAAGAGGTGGATTACACTGCAGAGAAGTGTGTGCATGAAGTGACACAGCTCAGAGAAATGAGGTGAATAAAACATTAATCTTCTCAATTTTTCGTTAGTGAGTGATTAGTGATCTGTCCAGAGACATGATAAGTTGCCTTATCTTTCAAACAACTGTCTCTCTAATTGTTGAGCTAATGGGCAAACTGCTTCATTTCGCCATGTCCTTCCCCTCCGCAATTAACCATGATATCATCCTTAAGATCTTTGCTAGGCCTTCCTTGTGCCTTCTTTTCCTTTGAATGACCTTCCAGGACCCATCATTCGTTTGCCATATCTCATTATCTGTCCCATAGCATAGTGAGAGAAATAGTTATGACACACAGACACACGCACGCCCTTAAATATAGTATGTCCCTTTTGCAGCCAACATCAAATTCTGTAGAACTTTGCAGGAATTATGAATATGTCATGTATGTCCTATCTGTGAAATTTAAACATTAGCAGTGTCCTAATATTCAAATTATGCAAGGAAACCCGTTTACTTGCTAGACTTCACTGTCAGATACTATTGAGTGACTGATGGCTTTTTTTCTTCTTTGGTAATAATATACATAAAATGAGCTGTAAAGACAGGGCTTGAAATTAGCAGTTGCCCGGGTGCCATTGACCACCTAAAACGCCACCGGGCAACCTAAAAGTCCCGTCTTGGCTGCCCGGCTGGCAACCATAAAAAATAGGGCGAGATCAAAAAAGGAAATTATCTCAAATCGCCCCAGTAACGAGCGGCCGCTCTCTACAAGCTTTGTATTCATTGTGTGCATTTCTTGGTCGGCGCGCACATGCGCGCTGAATCTCCGTGTAAAATTGTATATACAAAAATTGGTCGTAAAAAGCTCGATCCACCTGGCTTACCGTGTCGCACGCACGTGTACGCGAAAACACGTAAATTTCCGCAGTTGCGAGACGGAGCGTAGGGATCGAGTTTTGGGGGGTCGATTTTGTTTTTATAGATCATATTAGCTGAACCTATACCATTTGCCAAACATCGCGAAACTGCAATCAATTTCCATCATGATTGCCGCAATTTTACATAGTTTTTGTGAATAGAGGTATGAAATCAAAGCTTATTTTGTGATTATTCTCGCCATGTTAACTGAATTTTGATAATCATTTTTCAAAGTAAAGTTTTCACAAGAAAATCTGAGAAAATGATCGTGAAAATACAGTGCAGTGTCACTGCAGCTGCTGTGTGAGCTGAGCTGAGCTAGAGTCGAAGAGACTTGACAACACTTTGAAATTGCTATCTGTTTGCATCATTATTGCCGCGATTTCAATATAGTTTTGTGAATAGAGGTATGAAACCTGAGCTTAGAACTAGTAAAAGTATTACTAATGTCTTTGTTTTTAAACGACTGTCTGATTTTCTTGTGAAAATTTTACTTTGAAAAATGATTATCGAAATTCAGTAGAAGATCTGAACATGGCCAGAATAGTCACAATCTATTATGTTACAATTTCCCAAAAATTTGAAATGGAGCCCCCGAAATGGAAAACTTAATTTTTTCCCTGACTGGTGAGTTAATCATGATTTTTGTTATAGTTTATTTTAATTCAAGATTTCAAGTAGCGCCCCTTATAAAAAAAATACCATGGTAACCATGGTTTTTTTGTCCAAATTACCATCCACCACGGTTACCATGGTATCAAACAATGTATTTCATTGTTTGGTACCATGGTTACCATGGTGGATGGTAATTTGGATGGCGCGACAGACACGATGGCAGATTTATGCATTTAATACACAAACCTCTTTAAACCTATTCACTGTGACCACCTAAACTACATTTGGCAACCTAAAAAACTGTATAGGATGCCAGGCTGGCAACCAAGAAAAAAAGTTAAGTGAGAGCCCTGAAAGGGTACATGTGCATTTGTCTACAACTCTACATCAATAACCCACTTCTTGTAATGGCTAAAATTAAACTGATTGAATCTTTGTGCAGCATAAAACGTACAACCATTCGGTACAATGGTCTGAAAATCAGACTATTACTTACTGGCTCTATAGCTCTTAAGTCGATTCGACAACTAATAGTCGTTATTTACCCACTTAAAGACATTTTCAAGCACCCTTTTTTTTTAAAGGGATTTTCTAAATTAGTATTATCTTTCAAATGCCATTGGAATTTAACCTTTTCATTTTTTTGGCCTGCAAATGGGACATAGTACCTTTAAAGTTCATTTGTCTGGTAAAAATTATAAAAGTACATAAAAATTGCTGTGAGAAAATCATACTGTTACTAGATTAATGAGCAAAGCAGAAAAGAGTTCCTGTGAGCAGGAGGGTATTTTTTAACATTGATCAGTAGATGATCCTTTTAATTTTGTCCATGTGTAATAAATATCTTCTCTTGTATGATTTTCACCCCAAGTAAAACAAACACATACCTACTTGTTTTTGTGATCTCTCCGTTATATAGCCCTCTGTGGGAGATGGTGCAAGAAGGAATAGATATCAGCAAGATCAAGTGGACACAGCATTAAGAGACTACTTCAGAAAGGTAATAAAAGCATTATGATATGATTGTTCAATTCCAAGACAGATACATGTAGGTTTTGATCAGGTCTTACAGTAAGCCCACCTCACACTATTCGATACTACTTTAGTCTGATTGATTAAGAAATTAAAATTATATTAGACATTGAAATCTAATCAAACAATAATTTTCCTGATTTAAGTTCTAAATAATGATAACTCTACTAACAACCATAATTTTAGTGCATTTATGCCTTCTGGTCAGAAGAAAAGCCAAATCGGCTTCAAAACATTGACAGAAGTTTGAAGTGCGAGGTTTACAGAGCTACCAAGTATCACGCGTTAGGCGTGACATCACGCATTTCGAGGCTCTGAAAATGCTCTTACGCACGAAGCGCGCGCTAGATTTTGAAAAAACGCTATACCTTATACGTGCGTTATACCCTCGCACGCCGAATCATGAAAATGTCACGCATTGCCGATCTTTGAACTTGGCGTCTCTGAGTTTATTTGTTCCACATTTACATCAAAAACAATTTAAATTCTTTCTTTTTACAAGCGTATAAGCGTAGATTACAAAATAATTTAAAGATTTCAAATCAAGTATGACGTACGGAAAATAGGAACGAAGTTTTGAAATATATAGATATGACAGGCAAGGTAATACAATGTAATATGTGGGGAGCCTAAATGAAAAGCATAGCCTGTATGTGAATGAGTAACCTAATATAGTAGGTCTGAAATATTGTAACTTTTTTTCTCTACAAGGAAGCTACAATCCTGTGGAATTTTAATTTTGTTAATCAGGATACTAATCAGAATCTTGGTCAATAAGATTTTACTTGTTTGAATATTCATATCAATTGCTATTGCAAATCCTTCCAAACTCAGATTGTAGTCAGATCATACATGTATAGTGTGCTGTAGGCTCTAGGATTCCAAATCATTTGATTTGATTTGATCTACTGTGCCTGAATTGCAACTGGTGTTTTAAATGATAAATATATGTATCCCCACCACAAAATATTGATATGCTTTTTTTGTATATAGAAAAGAAACTGAAAAAGGAGAATATCTTGAATAAAAGACAATAACAGGGATGCCATTTTTCAATAGCCTGAATTCCAGCCCTGGCGAGTTATTTTCAGACCATAGTTTATGCTTTTTTGTGTAAAAAATACCTCATTCTAGGTGATTTTCAGGCCCTCTAATCAATTCTAACTGGCATCCCGGCAATTAGAACATCCTCACTCTAAATAACAAATCCAATGCTATTTTGCTCTACCAAGAGGTGTTTTTTGTTGGCGACTGATTGATTTTATACTTTCTTCTTCACTAACAAACATATAGTATTAAAATTGATTTAAATTGCAGTCATGATCACACTTTTCCCCCTACAATTACTAAGACAAATTTTGTACCACTTAAACAGTTGTGTTCAAACATTGAATTCAAAAGGCAAAATTATTAAATCATGTAATAATAATAATAATGATGATTGATTCTTATTGAGCGCTGTTACAGAAAAAATGATCAAAGTGCCATTACAACAGAAAGGAAACATGTATCATGTGATTGCTGTATGACATTCATGCTGAATATGAAATGGCTATAACAAATACATCAACATTGACATTGTAAGTTCACATACATTTATTTTGCCCCCCTCCCCCCTCCCAGATGAAGCACAGTGGCTGATGCAAGTTGAGTCCAAACCAAGCTGAGCTGGAACTGTGACATCTTAAGATCTCTAAAAGAACATCCAGTCCTTAGAATGGCAACATGGAAGTATTTGCATCACTTCCAGCATAACCTAATATCGTTACCATCATAATGAAAATGGAAATTGGACTCCAGTAGTATATACTTTGATATCATTTACTGAACATTTATCATTGTTTGTTCCCTCTCAATATTTCTCTCTTTAATAATAATAATAGGTACATTTATATAGCAAAGCTACTTTATGGGTATACTTATACTCTACTGCGCTTAATACAAAGTATCATATTATTACCCTGGTTGTAGCTAAGCTGCCATAATGAGGCCCTAAACAAAAAAAAAGGAATTCTTTCCTACCGGCTACATGTACATATTTACTTCACCAGGGTGGCGAGTGGCAAGTGTAGATTAATGTCTTGCCATAGGACACTGGTGTCATGGCGGGACTTGAACCGCAAACCATGTGATCCACAGTCCAGTGACGTATCCACTAGACCACGGTACTTCTATAAGACTGTCCTTGATTTACAGTAGGCATGTATCTTGGAGCGTTCTTATACCCTTTTCTAACTGCACTGATTTTCATCGGATGCATCCGGACGCATCCGATGAAACGTCCAGTTAGAAAGCAACAGAGGAGAAAAAGGCGATTAAATAGCCGATGAAAAGAAGAGAAATAGGCGATTAAATTCTCCTGCTCAAGAGCAGGAGAAATTTTCATTCTATCGGTGTGACACCGATGAAATTGCCAGTTAGAAAACGTTCGGGAGAAGAAGGCGATTAAAATGGTCAAAGGTCGCAGTATACGCGCGCTTTATCGTAACCAGCTGTGTTTGTTGACTTATGGTTGAACATGCTGCATGCTAGCTAGATGGAGCGCGGGCTTAATAATTACGCAATAATTCTTCACTTCCGGCAAGGGCTCGCCACAGCGAGTGAATTTCACCGGCAGTTAGAAAGCAACAGGGGGGAAACTGCGGTTTCACCTTTGTTTACATAAGGAAAATTCAATCGGTATTTTCATCGGTGTGACTCCGATAGAAGCCAGTTAGAAAGCAGTGTAAGTTGCCTCCTCTAAGTCTCATTTATACTTAATTGATAAATGTATGCTCAATGAAAATCTGTGTTATATAGATCACAGGGTACTTGTAGGTGCCTTTGTTGTGCTTAGCGCCCCCCCCCCCCCCCCCCCAACCTACTATTCATGTACACATAACATAGCTTGTGTTTTTCTGCATATATAATTTTTGTGGGGGGATATTATATGGGGGCAGTTCAGTTCATCATTTTTGAATGATGCTTTAGCATGCAAAGCTTTACTGGATTGTTAATTTGTTACAACATAATTAGAATTTATAAACAGTGGTTTGGATAATGGCAATCGAATCATTATTTCTTGTGCATGACTTCAAGTTACATGTAGCTTTACAATCTAGAAGATGATATATTATTGTTACTGCCCGTAAGAAGTGTATGAATTTACATGTCAGTAATGTTTTGGCTTTGTATAAGATTAAACTGACCAGGATGTAGAATGGACCCAAGAGTTGTCCTTCATTGAAGCCCATTTTGCATTAACTTTATCCAGTTTTCTTGTGTTGATATTGATCATGTGTGATCCAAAGTTTGTTTGTTCCCTGATCTTTCTTTGCACAATACAAACCACAGACTGTAATTTAAAAAAAAACGTGGACAACTTATAAACATACCCAAACTAAATATGTCTTCTCGTAAAGTACTAAGTTGTGTAGACTCGTGTAGCTAGTTTATAGCCCTATTTGATTACAGGGCCCCAAATTTTAAGGGCTTTTAAGCAAACGTTATGAGTTTACCAACATTCAAATCTTCATATAATTTAGAGTGGGGGGTATTAATTAACCTCACTGTGATGCAATGCTTTTGAAAGTGGATTGCCTGCTTTCAATAATAATAATAATAATAATAATAATAATAATAATAATAATAATAATAATAATAATTAATAGTAATATTAATAATAACAATAATGATAGTAGTAAAGATAATAATTATAGTAACAATAATAATAATGGTATTAATAATAATAATAATGTAAATGATAATAGTAATAATATTAATAATGATGGTAGTGATAAACATAATGATAATGATAAAAGATATTTGTGTACATATTGTTGTACATTAACAAATTTGGCGTATAAACATAACTTGGTGCGTAAGTGAGAGATGAATGCTTGGTGGGGATAGGGGGAGGTATAATATAATCATGTATAAATAAATTCAATCAATATAAACATTACGTCATATATCTTCTCTCATTTAATGTAAAGCTCCTTTTCTGATATACAGTGTATAATTTAACAGAATTTAAATTTAAAAAAACATAAATGATATGTCGGCAAGAAGAGAAGGTAGCTACAAGATATGATAACCTGTCAAACGCACAAAAACTGAATAAAAGAGTTGTTTATCAAATTTTGTTTGTTTGAGGTCTGTTCTATTTATGTGTTTCAACGTCGTATGATATTCCAGATTGTAATTTAGAGTTTTAGTATAGGATTTCCCGGCCAAATTCGCGTGTTTGTCATTCAAATTCATTTACTTTGCATTTAAGTTAGCGCAGATCGGCTTTGCCATGCCAATTATCATTCAATTTTCCAGTTTTTGTATTTAATTTAGGACTTTGGTCGAAGGGTTTCATAGATCTTTCATTCAATTTAGGAACTACTCAACTAGCATTCAAATTAATATTCACTTGTCGAAGCGTAATTTTTATCATTCAAATTAACACCTGTCATTCGTATTCGTAATATTTTTATTCAAGTTAGGAATGTTAGGGGGAAGAATTGCAACAAACTTTTACAGTTTTTAAATAATGCAGTTAAAATGCATGATTTGCCATTGGGGTCTAAGCTGTTATTCCATGTATTTATTTTCAGGACAATGCAGATGGGTGTAGTCAGACATAAAGTAAAGAAGGGGTAATTTTTGCACGGACATGTTAATATACCCGGGAAAGGTGGGGGTACCCTCAATCGCCCCTTTTTACTACAGACTCGGAATTTTACAAAAGTAATTCACATCGTCTCTTATACCCAGCACATCCCTCTGTTTTTCTCAAAGAGTTTCATAGTTTACTTGCCCGCCAGCAGATCGATGGCTAAAGACATGGCTAAATAATGAATCTTGTTCAAATTGTTGACTCTAGTCCCTATCCCGTCACAATATTGTACCCTTCTTCCATAATGAAATTATGATGAAATTATGATAAATTTATGATGAAACATAAGACAAACAACTTCCTTACATGAACATTTACAAATATACTGAGACTATCAGGTCCAAAGATGCAAGTCGTTTTTTTCTTCTTAACAATCAAACTTAAATGCTGATGAATATCAGATAAATCTAAGTATAAGTGTATAAATGCAAGAAAATGAAATATGATGAAATACACATGAAAAAACAATCTTGAAAGAAAAAGAATGAGCTATAAAAAGTGTGTAATAAACGAGAAATGTATATTGACCATCAATTTAAGTGCACAAAGTGCTAATTTGAATGCTACAAATGAAATAGAATGCTAAAAGTACACCGTCGCGTTGTCAGAAAATCGTGTTGCGCCACTAAATCGAATGACCAAATAGCGAAAGAAGCACATTGTTGATTAATTTGAATGAAACATACGTAGATTCTAACGAAAATTCCATAGATTTGAAAACTAGAAAAGGGAATATAAATCCGAGATATACCTGACTGCACTAAAACCGTCGAATTTGAACGCAAGACAAATTAATTTGAATGACAAACTCGCGAATTTGGCCGGGAAATCCTATAATAATCCTAGAAAACAAGCATGACAAATAAAGTTGGTGATGTAATTTGTCCTGAACATTAAAGAACATGCAAAACGAGAGATGGTCAGAATTTCAATACAATCTATACTCTGTTCATTGAGATGATATCTGGGCATTGTTTCACAAAACTCCTACTCTTTCAAGTACCCCTTAAGTGCCCCTTTACAGAGGAAAAGACCCCCCCCTTTCACTTCAGATAAGTGACCATTCCACATTCTTATAAGTGCATCTTACCCCCTCTGATAAGCGCCCCCTTCACCTATGAGAATTGCTTATATTCAAACCTGAGAGGTGCCCATTTTCCTTTAACAAATGCCCTTTTCTTTTGAAATGAGTGGCCCTTCCCCTTCTGATATAGTGCCCCTTTTCACCTTTGATGAGTGCTACTTCTCACCTCTGATAATGGCCTCTCAAATTTAAATAAGGGCACTTATCGGAGATGAAAAGGGGCACTCGTAAGAATAAAAAGAGGGCATACAAAGGAAAAGAGGCAATTGCCAAAATATAAGGGACACCTCTCAGATTTGAAAAGGGGCAATTATAAGTGGTGGAGGGGCACTTATCAGAGATGGCAAGGGGCACTTATTACAAAGGATAATTTGCACTCGTCGAAGGAAAAGGGGTTTACCTATCAGATTTAAAATGAGGCATTTATCAGAGGTATCAGAAGAGGTTTTTATGGGAAGGGGTAGTGACTCTTACTTAACAAAGAAAAGGGGCATTTATCATAAGCAGAAAGGGCACTTATCAGAAAGAAAATGGGGGGGGTGTCAAAATAAAACGAGGCCATTATCAGAGGTGAGAAGTAGCATCTCCGTTTAGTGCCTCTTTTATTTTGGCACGTGTCCTTTCATTATCCCTTTTAATTAGTGCCATTTACCTTCTAATAATTGCCCCTTTTCCTTTGAAATAAGTGAATTTTTTCATCTCTGGTGAGTGCCCCGTATACGATAAGTGCCCCTTTTCTCAGCTGATAATTCTCCTTTTTACTTTGACATGTGCTCATTTTCTTTTCTGATAAGTGTCCTTTTCCCTTTTGATGTGTACCCCCTTTTCCTTGTTTTTACTATAAAATGTGCTCCTAATTTTACCCAACTACTATAAGAGCAATTTTGTCTCTAATTTCAAAAGCTCACTCGCTAGCTCGCGTATGTTTCTCATTAAAGCTCTTTTCAGTCTTTCATAAATTGATTGAGCTTAAAAACCAATCATGATTGTTTATAGGACGTATTTTTTCGCACTGCGACTTCACAAATTTTGCTCGCTCGCAAGTAAATATTCAGACCATTACATCCAACTGCAAAGTATATTTGACCATGTAAAGAGATAATTATACATTTAAATCATCTTAGCTGATGATGATAGCACAATATACCAATTTCTAAAAATTGTGTATTTTCGCTTTATTTTCCCTTTGTAGGCAGGGGCGTCGCCAAAGGGGGGTGTGGACCCCCCCCCCCCCCCCCCACCCAAAGAGAAAAGGGGGAGGGGAAAAAAGAGAGGGAAAAAAGAGGGGGGAAAAAAGAGGTAGAAAAAAAGAGAGGGAAAGGGAAAGAAAAGGAAAAGAGAAAAGGAAAAGAAAAGAAAGAAAGGAAAAGAAAGGAAAGAAAGGAAAAGAAAGGAAAGAAAAGAGAAGAAAGAAAGAGAAAAAAGAAAAAGAGGGAGGAGAGGAAAGAAAGGAAAAGAAAGAAAAGGAAAAAAGAGTGAAAGGGAAACAAAAGAAACGGGGGATGAAAGAGAGAAAAGAGAGGGGGAGGTAAGAGTCTGAGAGAGGAGGAGTGGGAGTAAAAGAGAGAAGGGGGTTGATGGGTGGAGTCGTCTCGTCGAGGGAGCAAGAAAGACACGGGTAAATATTGCTGTGTCGGGTCAGCCGTGTCGGTATTCTTGCTCGATCCTCGTGTACTATATCAATGCAGAAATTTGAAGTCGGTGAGATGTATATTATCGGTCGGCCGACAAGTTTTTATCCCTACGAACTGTGACTTCTTATCCGCTGTGACGACTTCGAGACTACAACTACAATACTTGTATTTTCTCGAAGTTTCACTTTCCTATAATATCAGCTAAAGAAATCAGAGGTTTAAAATTTTCGGGGAAACTAAATTCAAACAAGGTATAAGAGTCAACAACGGTACGACGAATCGTCTTCCATTCTTTATATTGTGATGGAACGCCAAAAATTCCGCGTTTCGCGCGGAAGGGGTAACTTCATATAGACGAGTCGAGAACGGTAAAACGAATAGTCTTCTTTCTCTAATAATTTAAGGAAACGTCAAAGCCTCCGCCCTTCTCGCGAGAGTGGGAAACTGAATTCAGACAAATAGGGCTTATTAAAAGTCTAAAACGGTACAACGAATCGTGTTCTTTCTCTTATAATTTGAGGAAACGTCAAAGCTTTCGAGCTTCGCGCGAGAGGGGGAAACTGAATTCAGATGAATAGGGCTTAATAAGATTCAAAAACGGTACGAGGAATCGTCTTCCTTTCTCTATATTGTGATGAAACGCCCCAAAAAAATTCCGCGCTTCGCGCTGAAGGGGAAAACTTCATTTAGACGAGTCGAGGACGGTACGACGAATCGTCTTCTTTCTCTAATAATTTAAGGAAACGTCAAAGCTTCCGCGCTTCGCGCGAGAGGGGGAAACTGAATTCAGACAAAATTAATAGGGCTTATTAAGAGTCGAAAACGGTACGACGAATCGTCTTCTTTCTCTAATAATTTAATAATACGTCAAAACTTCCGCGCTTTGCGCGGGAGGGGTAGCTTCATTCAGATAAGGATTAAGAGTCGAGAACAGTACACCGAATCGTCTGAGTTTTTCTAAATATTTAAGGAAACGTCAAAGCTTTCGAGCTTCGCGCGAGAGGGGGAAACTGAATTCAGATGAATAGGGCTTAATAAGATTCGAAAACGGTACGAGGAATCGTCTTCCTTTCTATATATTGTGATGAAACGCCAAAAATTCCGCGCTTCGCGCTGAAGGGAAAACTTCATTTAGACGAGTCGAGAACGGTACAACGAATCGTCTTCTTTCTCTAATAATTTAAGGAAACGTCAAAGCTTCCGCCCTTCGCGCGAGAGTGGGAAACTGAATTCAGACAAATAGGGCTTATTAAAAGTCGAAAACGGTACAACGAATCGTATTCTTTCTCTAATAATTTAAAGAAACGTCAAAGCTTTCGCGCTTCGCGCGAGAGGGGGAAACTGAATTCAGACAAAATTAATAGGGCTTATTTAGAGTCGAAAACGGTACATCGAATCGTGTTCTTTCTTTATTAATTTAAGGAAACGTCTAAGCTTCCGCGCTTCGCGCGAGAGGGGGAAACTGAATTCAGACAAAATTAATAGGGCTTATTTAGAGTCGAAAACGGTACAACGAATCGTGTTCTTTCTGTTGGTGCCCCCCCCCCCCCTCCCCACTTTAAAAAAGACGCGCCACCGCCTTTGCAATACCTGTATTTTTTATTTGATTTTTCGAGAGTCTTTTACATCGTGTCAAACACAAATTTAAAATACAATTATTCGTAACAGGTGAATTAAATAATGTGTAAAGAAGCCCTTAACAAATATTTGTGCATTACATTTCATATTAAACATTACGAAAATGGCCTATTGCATACTTTAAGTGTTGCTAAGTAGGACAACTATGGCTTGTCATACCTATAGCGACATAAACATATGCGAAGGAGTAAAGTGACCGATCGAGCTTTATGATAGAAAGAAACAAATCATATTATACATGTTCCCTAAAGAAAAAACACTAGTGCCCTTTTCGTATACGTTACGTATTGGAGGACATTATTTTCCCTTTCTCTATCTCCTTTCACTCTTATGCACAACCTCTCTTTGCATTTGTTTGCGCCCCATCAAGTATACCGCTAGAGGAACGTTACCCTCTGCTCTACCCCTCCCCCTAGATGTACCACTGTACAAGACCGAATATTCTCTCTAGCAGACAAGCAAACAAAACAAACGGGAAAGAAGAAACAATTGTGTGTGTTCTTTACATGCTGCTGGGACCCAATAATGAGGGGGTGGAGTTTTTATCATTATTTTGAGGGGCTGATTAATGAGTGCTTCAAATATGCCAGATCAGAAATTTGCCTAGAGGCACACGTACCACCCCCCCCCCCCCCCTCCCCTAATTCAATGATAAAATGATGGACTTTCGATAAACGATCATAAAAAACTTACAAAATTACTCTTAAGTGAAAACCACGAATCATAACCTCGTAACTATATAGTTGTATATAGTAACCAGTCTCATTTTAATATTATACACAAATCTTATTTTTAAGATTTGGAAACCCATCATGTATTTTTAAATTAACTTTATTTTAGGCTTTAGATAACGAGAGTCAGACTCGACTAGCACATGTGCTATTTTTGACTCTATTTTACCATCGATCACAAACTCATTGTAATTAGTCATTTATTGTTTTACTCTTGAAGCAAAGTTTACTTTATCTTTGTTATAATGTACATGTATATCGCTGTAGAACATGTATTGTTTATAATTCATGTCATGCATTTATGTTATATTGACATTGTCATTGTACATTTATCTTTTGTTTCAATGTTTTCAATGGTGGTGAATAAATAAATTCAATTCAATTCAATTCAATAAGTAAAGTGGTTAATGACTGATACTATAATCCCATGCTTGGATTGCTTATCTAATCATCACAGTGCTAAAAACCCTCCCCGAATAACCCTACCCCACACAGTGGGACATACACCACAAGACTACCGCAAAGGGAGAGCAAATAAACCCCTACTCATAAACAAGATTGTAGACACTTTCTATTGTTGGACTGGGGATCAACATCCGAGTTATCTAGAAATCCATTGTTTTGCCCTCTATTTGCTCTGCCTGTTTTGCTTCTGTTTCGCTCATTTTCAGTTTCGGTTTTGGTGGCTTGTTGCGTGTTTGTAAGTCATTACCTGGTTTGTCATTATCATCATTTTACTTCTCCAGGTCCACGCGAAAGATCAACCAACTACGCCCAGCATCCACTCTTTTGCTTTATCTTTATCTCTCTCTCTCTCTCTCTCTCTCTCTCTCTCTCTCTCTCTCTCTCTCTCTCTCTCTCTTTCCCTCCCATCTATATCGTACTCTATTTCGAGTTCAAGTTTAAGTTTAATTATTTCCACTTTATCGAAGATTTATATAGTTGAACATAATATACATGGTTATAATAACTAAACATACAGACTTTTTACAGTATAAAAACATAATGTACATGGTAATAGCTATGACAAAAGATTCAATCATAAGTATGATAAATACATTGAAGAAGCTAAATAAAGTGGGGCATCTACTAAAAAGCAAAGCTTGTTTTATGTAGGTCCCTAAGTTAGAATATCTGAATAAACATAAGATATACGAGGGTTATCTTTAAGTGACGTATTATACTAAACATAGCGTAAACAATTGAGAAGGGGTTCTGAGTTCTGTGCATTTGTCAGCATAACCAAGTAAATATATATTAATTAGAAGGAACAGCTTGTGCTTATATCATCTACGACTCATTCACTCTATCTTTACTCTTTCATAATGTACATGATAATAGCTATGGTAATAGCTCTCTCTCTCTCTCTCTGTCATCCATTTTTCATGTGATTCTCTAGTCTACAAAATAAAATGTTTGTAACGTTAATATTTGTTTTAATACTTTCAAAATGACCCATAGTGCATTCAGGCATGGGTCACGATTCAGGTGAATTCAAGTTGAAATCTTATGGTATTTATGTTTCTATAATCCGGTGGATGAGGTGAGTGGGGGAGTTTACATAGAGCTGTTTATTATGATATCACACCTAATCCCCCCCCCCCCTTTCTCTCTCTCTCTCTCTCTCTCTCTGTCTCTCTCTCTCTCCCTCTCTTGCTCGCTCTCTCTGTGTCCTTCTTGTTTTTTGCTGCTCATGCACTCCCATCCTTCTTTAACTTCTGTCTACTTGTCCAAACCAGACACTATAACAAAAAGGATAACAACTAAATCCGATCACATCTTTACCAGGCCATCCCGTAATTTATACTAAACATAGCGTAAACAATTGAGAAGGGGGAATTCTGTGCTTTCGTCAGCATAACCAAGTGTATATATATTAATTAATAGTGCTTATTTCATCTACGACTCATTCACTCTATCTTTACTCTTTCATAATGTACATGATAATAGCTATGGTAGCTCTCTCTCTCTCTCTCTCTCTGTCATCCATTTTTAATGTGATTCTCTAGTCTACAAAATAAAATGTTTGTAACGTTAATATTTGTTTTAATACTTTCAAAATGACCCATAGTGCATTCAGGCATGGGTCACGATTCAGGTGAATTCAAGTTGAAATCATAATGGTATTTATGTTTCTATAATCAGGTGGATGAGTAGCCTATAATCTAGGCGGAGTGCCGAGCTTTTTTCTTTGCTGCTAGACTAACCTTAAGCAGAACGTCTGATACGTTCGTAGTCTCGCCGTATCAGACGTTCTGCTTAGGGTTAGTCTAGCAGCAAAGAAAAAAGCTCGGCACTCCGCCTAGATTATAGGCTAGTGGATGAGGTGAGTGGGGGAGTTTACATAGAGCTGTTTATTATGATATCACACCTAACCCCCCCCCCTTCTCTCTCTCTCTCTCTCTCTCTCTCTCTCTCTCTCTGTCTCTGTCTGTCTGTCTGTCTCTCTCTCTCTCTCGCTCTCTCTCTCTGTCTCTGTCTGTCTCTTTCTCTCTCTCTCTCTCTCTCTCTCTCTCTGTCCTTCTTGTTTTTTGCTGCTCATGCACTCCCATCCTTCTTTAACTTATGTCTACTTGTCCAAATCAGACACTATAACGAAAAGGATAAAAACTAAATCCGATCACATCTTTATCAGGCCATCCCGTAATTTATACTAAACATAGCGTAAACAATTGAGAAGGGGGAATTTTGTGCTTTCGTCAGCATAACCAAGTGTATATAATAAGGAACAGCTAGTGCTTATTTCATCTACGACTCATTCACTCTATCTTTACTCTTTCATAATGTACATGAAAATAGCTATGGTAATAGCTCTCTCTCTGTCATTCATTTTTCATGTGATTCTCTAGTCTACAAAATAAAATGTTTGTAACGTTAATATTTGTTTTAATACTTTCAAAATGACCCATAGTGCATTCAGGCATGGGTCACGATTCAGGTGAATTCAAGTTGAAATCCCATCGTATTTATGTTTCTATAATCCGGTGGATTAGGTGAGTGGGGGAGTTTACATAGAGCTGTTTATTATTATATCACACCTAATCCCCCCCCCCCCCCCCTCTCTCTCTCTCTCTGTCTCTGCATGTCTCTGTCTATGTCTCTCTCTCTCTCTCTCTCTCTCTCTCTCGCTCGCTCTCTCTCTGTCCTTCTTGTTTTTTGCTGCTAATGCACTCCCATCCTTCTTTAACACTTCTGTCTACTTGTCCAAACCAGACACTATGACAAAAAGGACAACAACTAAATCCCATCACATCTTTACCAGGCCATCCCGTAATTTATACTAAACATAGCGTAAACAATTGAGAAGGGGGAGTTCTGTGCTTTCGTCAGCATAACCAAGTGTATATATATTAATTAATAGTGCTTATTTCATCTACGACTCATTCACTCTATCTTTACTCTTTCATAATGTACATGATAATAGCTATGGTACTAGCTTTCTCTCTCTCTCTCTCTCTCTGTCATTCATTTTTCATGTGAATCTCTAGTCTACAAAATAACATGTTTGTAACGTTAATATTTGTTTTAATACTTTCAAAATGACCCATAGTGCATTCAGGCATGGGTCACGATTCAGGTGAATTCAAGTTGAAATCCTATGGTATTTATGTTTCTATAATCCGGTGGATTAGGTGAGTGGGGGAGTTTACATAGAGCTGTTTATTATGATATCACACCTAATCCCCCCCTTTTTTTTCTCTCTCTCTCTCTCTCTCTCTGTCTCTGTCTGTCTGTCTGTCTGTCTCTCTCTCTCTCTCTCTTTCTCTCTCTCTCGCTCGCTCTCTCTCTGTCCTTCTTGTTTTTTGCTGCTCATGCACTCCCATCCTTCTTTAACTTCTGTCTATACTTGTCCAAACCAGACACTATAACAAAAAGGATAACAACTAAATCCGATCACATCTTTACCAGGCCATCCCGTAATTTATTTACAAACTGTTGTTTGTGTTTTGTGTATTCACATTTTAGAAGACTACTGAAAAAAAATGTTGGCAACCCATATATGGAGCATGTACAAAACGTACATTTAAGGCCATTAACAAAATATACATGTTTAGCGTCCCCGCCCGCTTCCTTTTTGGGGGCCGCCTCCTATTTATTTTTATTTATTTTTTGAAATTTTTTGATTTAAAAACAACATAGAAAACACTGCTGCAATGGATCTATTTCTGAATTTAAAAAAAAAAATGTCGGCGGCCATCTTGAAAAATAGCCCGACTTTCATGGAAAATGTTCCGAGCGGCCATTTTGAGCGGCCATTTTGAAAGAAAAAAAAAAAAAAGGGCCTCCTCCTTCCTATTTTTCGAAAAAACAGGACGCTAAACATGTTTTTCTTTATTTGGACTAAAAAGTTTCTTCCTTGTCTTAGAAAGCATGTCCAAAAAAAAAAAAACTCCTAAATTTTCTATGCTTTCTTGTTTGCTACTTTTTTCAGGTCATACTTAGGCTAATCAATAGCTATTTTTTCTTCAATAAAAGTATAAAACATTGATAAAGGTTTTTTGTTTTCATCATTTCTTTTTCGATATAGAATAATTCAAAACAACGAAATAGATATAAATGTTAAAGCTATCAAGAGTTTCGACTCTCCTTTAAATTTGGACAAGGAGATTTTGAGCCTGTATACTGTATACTGCGTGTGACATTAACAGTGTCCATGTAAATGCAATGTAAAGGAAACAGTAAGGTATTAGTATTAGATTACACGTGGAATCACCCTGCCCCCTCTTCATTTGGGCCTCTAGTTCATGCAGAGGCGTAAGCCCCCCCCCCCCCCCATAAATACGTGATACGCCGGTCAGTGACCCTGTGAAGCAAAATACAGTGATGATAGACATCCAAATGACCCACAGCTTCAAGTCATATCCGTGGAAATATGTAACTTGGAATGAATTCGATATCACGGGACATTAACCACATTGACTAATCACGAATCTCAACATTAATCTGCCAACAGGATAAAGCTAGTACAGGTTCGGGGGAGAGCTGAAGAGATAAAGAAAGGCAGAGAGAGGTAGAGAGAGAGAGAGGGGGGTGAGAGAGAGAAAATGGGAGGGGAAGGCAACTTGAAAAATAAATGGTACGATCCCACCCTAGATGGCCCTTTTCTCACTTTGTAATCCACCAAATGAAACTGCATAGTACCATGCAGTGCCGCGTCTATATGGTTGGAAATTTATGCTATACGCTGGTGCACTGAGTCATGTCAAAATGAAAAATATTGAATATGGTTCTAGCTTTCTCATGAATGTGTCACTTTAGTCCTCGATTATCTTGAAGTGCTCATCAGGATCACAGTAATGATGTTTTATTGCTTGTAACCTTAAAGACTTGCAAACAAACTCTCTCTTGTGCAAACGTGTCCGTCAGTCAAGTTCAAGATCCGACCAAACAAACTATTCTTTTAATCCGTACACTAAACCATTGTTTCGATGTTGACGAGTGGTCGGACGACAATGGCAAGTTGACAGCTTTCGTGGGAAACGTAGCAAATCATTTCCGTTTTACTACGATGGAATAAAACTGTTTGAGATCAAGAAATAAGCTTGAAACGTCTGATATAAACCTGTTTGTCTTTCTTTTCAGTCGTAGCATGCGAATAAGTGCCCTTTCATCATTTTCTTTCTTTGTCTTTGTGTAATATTTCTTTGTGCTTTCCTTGTGCTGCATTTCCTAGAACTTAAATAAATTTTTGAAAGAGTACGAGGTGGTATTTCTTTCACATAATCAAGAAGAATTGTTGGGTTTAGTGAAACTGATGGGGATTTCACTGTGAACAAAATAAAATGTAGTTGAACCACAATTATGCAAATTATGTTTATCACAAAACATCACCAAGTGAAATAGATTTGTAATAGGGAGATTCAAGGTCTAAAGAGATCATGGAAATGGAAGATACTCCCTGCCATAATAAGTTGTTGCCTTCACTTTTTATTCAGGCTATTTTGCGAGTGGTGGCGGGGTTGAAATACCACCGATAATCAAACATGTTGAGTTTAAAAGCGATACTTAGAAATTAAAAATGGCAAAACTGTAGGCATAATTATGAAGCAAATTCGAAATCGAATGGAAAAGGAGGCCGGAACAAAGAGTAGTCCAAATGATAGTCTACTCCGCTAATTGGGAGGCTGAGCTATAGTTGCAGTATGGAAAAGGTGTTAAAAAATCATTCATATCCTTGTAAGCTCAAATCACAAAGGCTATTCAATTCGGGAGCACCAAATACAGAACGAACAAAAGTTAACCGCCCCAAGTCGACCAGCTAAATCGCTTGTATTTATATTTACCCAAACTTTTGCTGTGTGGTCTGCCTTTATTTCAGATTTATTTCAAACGGAGGAATTTGGCTTTCCATTCGTTTTTGAAAAGCGACCGGCGTCTACGATATTTTCTTATGATGATGTGATTCATGACAAAAGAAATGAGAAAATTGCAGGCAAGTTTACAGGAGTAGATTCTCTCAGCAGCAAATAGAATTTACATTGAAAGTTGTTTGCTTGTTAAATTAGAGTGGCTTCATTAACATTAGGAAAGGTAAAAGTATATTTTAAAAGACCCTGGTCCCAGTCTTTCTAAGAAAATCTTTAAAAATAACATGTAGACTCATTGCTTCGGGCAAATTGACACCTAGCTGTTCTCCCCTGTAAATAAACATGGATTCTTCGGTGAAAATGCACAACTATCGCGTATTAGAGGTGGACCTTCTAGTCCTAGGGCTACCCCTCCCCATCCCAGAAATGTGTACTCGAAATATTCAGTTTTCATTTCAGTTTATTGCTTCATATTTCAAGAATTTCACATTCTACAATTATGTTTCCACAAAATAATAGGTACTAACATACAGAAATCTTATTGTCTAGTACAAGAACAGAAGATACGTATAACTCATTTAAATTCGTTCGCATAAAGTAAAAGAAATAAAGAGAAACATGGAAGGAGCTATAGTGAAAGCTATGTTTGTGAGTTATAGGCCCCTTATAGTGTGATACAAATTACCTTTAAAAATACTTGTAGATGGAAAGACCACTGCGTGATTACAGCGGATTGTGCAAGGATCTACTAAAATTAATGTAAATTGCAGTAATATTCGGACAACCATTACCTAACGAAATTTAGCACCGATGCTGTCACTGATTGATAATCTCAATTATGATAACATTCTAAGGATAAAAGTAAATTAAGAGGCTCATTCACCGTACTTGATTTTGATTAAGCTTATTTTTATTTGTCAGGTCAAGATAAGGTAAGTCGTAAATCAATTCTTTTTCAAATCTTAAGTTCACTGTCTTAGAAGTAATGAGAGGACCTTTAAACAATTTGGATCATATATTACCTGTAGAAAAAAGGGAGATATTATGAAAAACATAAGAGAATACAAATTGAAAGGAAGAACAAAACATTTAAACAAAATAAGACAAAGAAGAGGAAAAGAATGAAAGAAAAGAAAGTGAAGATAAAATTCATGGATCCACTTTTCATTTTGACATTATCGGTTTTTTAAATGAAATTCGTTTGTATTTTTACATGAATTCTAAAAACAAAGATTAAATTGTGACGTACTCTCATCCTGTCAAAACAACAGGAAAAACAACTCCCGATATTAAATTCGTATTTCTCGAAACCTCATTTGCTCATAATTCACTGATAGAATAAGGTAATTACGCTATACATGGAAAGTATATGTAAATATCCCGTGATCATACAGAGCATACAAGCATAAAGGAATTCACATCGTAACGGGTCTTCGTTTAACGCCCGGTTTCTTCTTACCGATTCCAACATAAAATATAGTTATTTCTTCTTCTTTATCGTCAGAGACGACTTCCTATACTTTAGGTAAAATGAAAATAAATATGGTAGAAAGTGAAGGTATATTTTATTAATCTGTTTCTAAAACAAAACTGTTTTTTCTCCTTTGACATTTCGCAGGCTAGAGACACCTCTCTGCTTAATCCGGAAGCTTAAACAAAGAGCCCTCATTGTCAATGGTGTAAGTGTACGGGGCGGATTAATAAATCCAATTAGAAATCCCTAGAGGCGTGGGAAACGGAATGGGACTGACTTGGCTAGTCTTATCATTTCATCATCAGACCGCTTTGAAAACAATCCATAATAGATTAGAGGCTAATTAGGCAGATGATCAAGTGGGTCTTGATTTGCTATAGATCGTTGGCATACGCCATGCACTGGGTATATGTCTTTTATGACATTCGAACAAAACACTATACATACAATCATGCATAATCTGATTTCTTCTTCTCTGTCTTTCTCTCCATGCCCCCCTCTCTCTCTCTCTCTCTCTCTCTCTCTAGGTCTTCTCTCTTTCTCTCTCTCTCTCTCTCTAGGTCTTCTCTCTTTCTCTCTCTCTCTCTCTCCCTCTCTTTCTACCTCAGAGCGTCTCTGTCTCTATAAGGTACTCTCCAGACGTTATTTGAAACGTCTATGATTGCACAATATGCGTTTAGACAATACTTATATATTTGTGAATTTTGAGTATCATTTTTATATGAGAGTGATATTTTGTTGATCGATGTTATGACTGATATAGATCAACTTGGTCTGATTTCAAAGACTACCATGCAGCAAAAAAAAAAATTGTTCGCGCATGCGTCGCCCTGACCCTTCGCATCTCGATTACGTAACACCTCTCCTGTAATTGGCTTAGAGTTGGTAAGAACGGTGAGAACAGACCTGGTATAAAGTAAGTTAGAAGTCCGATGAAGAAGCTTATCTTGCTCAAGACCTCTGAACTGAAAACATTGCTGCACTGACTCTGCCTACCTACCCAGCTTCACAAATCTCGCCTCATCGATTGCCTTACTCCTCATTTTCCATACCATTTGTAGGTGAGTGTCTAACGTTAAATTGTAATATTACCTGTCGTAATAATAATTTGACTGCATTTCTGTTGTACTCGTGGGGATTTGAGTGTTTGTAGCGAATGTTGGTCGTGTTGAATGGTGACTTGCGTTTGTTTTCTTATCGATGAGTGGGGAATTCGTGTGAAGGGTTTTTAAATTAAAGATGCCAATATGCCAATATCAGTTCAGCTTATTACAGCCAGTAAAACCAGTAATATACAATATCCAAACATATCTCGTCAATTTCTTTAATTTGTTTAACTGGGCATGTTAATTACGTGGGGAACATCTACAGTATATACTTGAGGGTATTCTTTTGTCTTCTTGATTATGAACGATTCTGGCCAGAAAGATATACGGCTAGGCCCAGAGCATGATCAGGTATATTTTTTTTTCTGTTGTACGTGAGCTTTGAGTGTCGTGCATAATGTATATTCTTTGTAAATATTTTTGCGTGGAATTCGTTTGCCAAAAAATGATTATAATTAGTGTTGGTTTTATGAATGTCTATACTATCGATACCTTTTTATGATTGTTATTCATGAATCAAAGACGAAATTAAGAAGGAAAAAATTATCCCGTTGTTTTTCCTAGATGTGGAAGGTAAATTTATGACCAAAAATCAACTTGTCTTCTTTCACTTTTCATGAATAGTGTTCTGCACTTGGAGCCATGGAAGCGCAGACCGATGCGATCAGACCCACCGACGTGGCGCCCGAGCCGAGACACTCATCCCCCAACATCGCTCCACCACGGAATGGAAAGAAACCCTCCCGGGTCGATCTCCCGGGTTTTACCTACGCTGAGCTGATCACCATGGCGATTCAGTCGTCGCCTTCTAGTATGATGACCATCGTAGATATCCAACAGTTCTTTCGTGATCGCTTTCCCTGCTTCCGAACATCCTACAAAGGCTGGCATAACAGTATTCGACATAACCTCTCAGCTCGAGAGTGTTTTTACAAGGTATTTGTTTAAACCATTAATTACTATATATCCATCCCCCCCCAAAAAAAAAAAAATATATATATACATATATATATATATATATCTCTTGAAGGTCATAACATGTGAATAACATATTGTTAAGTTATTATTTACTGAGTTCTACGTTAAACATCATAGTAACCAGAAATGTATTTTTGTTATGGACTTTGTTTTATGCACTGTTATTTGAAAATTAGTTCTAATTCTTGTGACTTGAAATATGTTTTTATATTTGAAAAAGCACTTGTGCAGTCTTACCTAATTATGTTACAAAAACGACTATATTTTAGTAGAAAATTAAGATTTAGAAAATATCATATTTATACCAGACAATGTTTTAATTTGATAGTACGGAATGTGTATATCTCACATTAAACCGTTTTTTCTTTTAATTCTACTTCGACATTTTCCCTTTTTTATGAACGGAATTAAATCAAATATTTTCAAAGAAATATTCATTCCATTACTGTAATCTATTTTTCCAGTACAAGGTTTCAGGCTCATTACAAACAAATGGTTATTAAAGGAATTAATTCAATCGCAATCTTACTATTTTCATTTGGGTTTCCAACTGTTTTATGTGCTGAATTTGTCTTTCCTTAATTATGATATCGTTTTGAATAGAATACTAGCTGAGTCTATCCATGGTCTATCAACTTGAGATTTGAATGGATTTTTAATTCTTCTAATTGAGGTCTAATGTCAATGTTGTTAATTAATTGTAAATACAAATAGTTTGAAGTTAAATAACAATGTTGATTTCACAATGTTTCTCCCCCTCTTTCTCTCTCTCTTTCTCTCTCTTTCTCTCCCTCCCCTCTCTCCCTCCCTCTCCCCCTCCCCTCTCCCCCTCCCCTCTCCCTCCTCTCCCTTTATCTCTGTCCCTCCCTGCCCCTCCATCTCTCCACTCTATATCCCTGTTATTCTGAAAGGTGCCCATCGTGGACAAGCGTCATAAATGTCGCACACACTACTGGATGATCAACCCCAGCTGTTCTCACTGTCGCGATGGCAACGGTCTTCTGCAGGAGGCACGACAATGGAGGACCAGGAGGATGATGGCGAAGAACGTGATCAGGAAGAAACGACGAGGATCGAAGAAGAACGGTTCGTCGACGACCAGGAACGCTGACGGATTGGATTCCAAGGTGATGGAGAAGAAGGTGAGTTAATCATATTCTTACGTGCTGTTTATTGTTAGGCCGCCTCCTGTTTTTTTTTCAGTGAATAAAACATAAAAATATACTAATAAAATGATAAATTTCTGATTATAAAAAAAAAATGCTGGCGGCCTTATTAAAATAATTATAGCCCGACTGTCAGGGGTAATGTACCGAGCGGCCATTTTGGGAAAAAAGGGGCCTCCTCCTTCCTATTTTTCAAAAAGACAGGACGCTAAACATGTTTTTTTTAATGGCCTTAAAGCTATGACATTCACTATTGACATGTTCGGTGTTGCTCATGAAGTCGGAATAATTTTAATTCGATCTATTTTCATGGCATGATTCTGTGACAACATATACATGCAGTTTCTTCTTGATATCAAGTACCTTCTCAGAACTTTATTCATTAATCTCTATGAATTTTGTACTAGATTAAAACATAAAGTTATGAGAAGATGTAACCTCATAAACCATATTGGCACAATCATTTACCGGTAATGAAAATAGGTATGGAAAATGATTCAAACTTCGTCGACAAAGTACTAGTATATCAACAGTCCTCCTAATCGTGTTTTCTTTTGAGCTGTTTGAGTCACACAAATATTCTCAACATAATGTAGCTTTTGTTACTTGCTCGTTCATTCATGGTTATCTTACCGTTATATTCTATAGACTGAACTAATCATAGCTTATACCGTGCAAATACTTAAGTCTGCTGTATAAAATCAAAGATTTGTAACAATTAACCTCCGTCAACACATTGATGTATATCCGCGAATCAAAATGAGCAATGAGTTGTATGCTTTTAATTACAAATACAAAAGTAGTGTAGAGCAAAAGCTGAAAATATATCTCAAATATTTTTAAAAAGAATGTTTATTCTAAAACATTGAACATCATCAGCGGCAACTAACGGTGTAGGAGGAAATATTGACATGAAGTTGTAAACATAAAACTTTTTATTGAGTACGATGTTCCCATGAAAATTGTATATATGTGTTATGATTTACTCTCTGACAATCAGGGTTCTTGGAAAGACGCTCAGCTTCCGTGCCCACCTTTCCCATCGAGAACTCCCCCCATGCACCCGATGGAGTATACCCAGCTAAGCTCACCGGACCAGTACACCAATGGCCCTCAAACACCAACCCATCACGGGTCCGACTGGGCTTACCCAACGACCTACCTCACTCGTCATCAACCTGCTTGCCGAGAATGCGGTGACGACATGACCGGTGACTGCGAATACTGCGTGCTACTCGACATCGACGATGAACCACCGTCACCGATGCGTTATTCTTCGTCGTCGTCGTCGTCGTCGTCGTCGTCGTCGCCGCCGGACTGCCTTTCGACGAGGAGTGAGAGCGTCGAGACTAGGTTGCAAACGCTATCTCACTTCAAACCTTCTGTCAAGGAAGAACCACGAATCCAGCAATTGGCTCTAAAAGACGATCCAGGTAAATTAAATTTGAATAAGACATATAGTTCAATTGTCCTGTCACTTACACTTTAATTTTGTTTTGTTATAGGAAGAAGTAATAGAAAGTTTGCCTGAATAAAAGTATGCGTAAAAAGGTATTGGCTCAAGTTCTGCGGTAAAGGAAATAACGTCTTAAAAGCGTTAAGCTGTTTACTTATCTTTGAGTTCCAGTTTGTTAAGTATTATGTTAATCGGGCATAATGTACAGGTATTCCATTTTAGAGCTTTAATACATAAAGTAGATAAATAAAATAAGATGACTAGTACCTGTACTTTACAATGGAACAATATTATATGTGAAGTCATTGTTTGCATGGATTTTTAATCTAGGACTCTCGGGATAAGGCACAATTCCGAAAATCGGTGACAAGCAAAAAAGGGTATACCTCTTCTTCTCCTCCTTTTTTTCCCCTCCAATATATTTGTTTAGGGGGCACGTTCACGCTGTGCCACCCATGCCCTTGATCAGCTGCTAGCTCTTCATTACAAAAATTAACGTTGTCTAATGATTACATACCAACTATAAAAAAATATATATATTCTGGGTTAATCGTTGTAAATTATAACAAATTTCATTTTGTTTTCTTCGCAGTGCTAGACGATATCGTCGACAAACAAGACCTGTTCCAAACTGACGACAACTTCGACGCGTCCGTATACAACGTCGGAGGTCATATTGAAGCTCATCAGCATTCTGGTACTATCGTCCCGATATCATTGTCGAAATCATTGCCACCGTCGTTGCCGTCATCACCGGCGCCATCATCGCCCATCCAGTTCCCAGTTGACCTTTCACACCAGGTAAATGAACTGTGATTAGAAGTCCCACATTTGTACTGAAACTGAGACCGACAACACACCAAACAAAAATGCACATTAACCCAGAATATATAATGAAGCTAATCAAGCAAAGTGATGATAGACTAAACCATATTTACCCTTAATGTTTGTGTTTTAATACCTGTTAATAATATTAATAATACCTCTTTAAATATTCCGTGTATAATGCCGTATGCATATATATTTCATTTTCTCGTTATCTTCTACATGTAATTATCCTTTCTTCTTCTAGAGTTCTCGTTGTGCTAGCGGTTATGCCGTCTCACCAACCTTGCCAGACTGCCCCAGATACCAGGCTCATCCTAACTTGCCATGCACCAGTCTACCTCCGTTTAATTACTACAAGGGTGTGCAACCAATCTTCTTCTTCCAAGATCAAGGCTATCACTTTGATCAGTGTGATCGAGTCATAGATCCCCGTTGCCATGTTGCCGACACCACCAAAGGTTTCTATTATTACCCATCGGAGGATTACGTCAGCAATTATCATCGGAGCAGTGACGTGGCAGGAGCTGTTGACCTGAGCGAACAAAATCAAAGTGAATTCATTTGTCGGACTGAAGATGAGAGACGTAAGTGATTCTCTTCCTCTCCTCCTCGTCGTCTTCTTCCTCTTCCTCCTCCTCCTCCTCCTATCATCCTCCACTCTCGTCCTCCGTCTCCTCCTTCTTCCTCCTCCTCTTCCTCCTCCTCCTCCTCCTCCTCCTCCTCCTCCTCCTCCTCCTCCTCCTCCTATCCTCCTCCTCCTCCTTTTCCTCCTCCTCCTCCTCCTCCTCCTCCTCCTATCATCCTCCACTTCTCGTCCTCCGTCTCCTCATCCAGCCCTTAACCACTATTCTGTATGTCTGTCACTGTATCTCTCAGTTCTCTCTTCACACTTTTTCGTTCCCATTCTTGATGTCATTTCTCTCTTTCTCTCCCGATCTTCGCTCTCTTTTATCTATACCCTTTTCCATCCAATCTACCAGCTCTCTTATCTTTCCTGTGTCCCACTTGATCCCTTGGGATGCTTAATCTTTTCATGTCGTAAGGTCAAACTATCGTTGAAAAGGAATTGTGATTTACCATCCAGAAAATGGGTAAAATATAGAAGAAAATACTTCTATGATAATAACATTATTTTCGCATGATGCTCAGTCTGATAACAACTTTCGAGAGTCTATATTATGCGTCATTTACAAAGGATGTGGCATAATTAATCTGAGATGCAAAACTAAAATATTTTCGTAATGTTGGCATATTAAGAAAAGTTAAGTCTTTTATTATTAGTTAATATTGGTTTCAAGATGTAATAACGGCAATTTCCTGACTTTCCTGTTTACATGCCACAGGAAGCATCCCTCACAGATCTCACTGTGATAACAACTGTAACGATTCTCTTCTTCTGATCGAACCCATGCCTTACAGAACCAACCCCAGAGTACGAACCAACAGCCATATGCACCGATTCACACGGCCAGTGGACTCCTCCCCCATCCCCTTTCACCACGGTATCCCCTCCAGACACACATCCGACAACGCGGCTCCCCGACAGCCGGCACGCCTCTTGGGCCAATCTCGTTTCATCCCGAGATCTAATGTGAACGTCATATTGGACTTTGGCGGAGAGGGCGCCTCTCCGGCTTTCGTCGCAGCTACTAATGACATCAGGACGATCTCAAGTCTCGGTGAGCTTCTCAAGGTCAGCATGGTCATCGCATCCCAACACGAATACCACTGTATGTGATCAAGTCTTTGCAGATGATATTCAGGTTCATTATGATCTCCACGAACTAAAGTCGTATTGTCTAATCATTGTTTAATGGCCAAGAAGTGACAACCATTCAAAATGTTGCATCTCATCATTTATACTGCTGGATCCAACAGACCACCATCAATGTGGTTCCATCCAGCAGTTTAAAGAATTAAATCCTTCATTTTGAAAAGGTGCATATCTTGGTTTAATTAAATGCTGACTTAACACTTTCGTGTTTAGGGTGCGCATTGAGTATTTGAATGGACTAATGGACCTATCGTTTGTGCAAGGTACCGAGCCGAAATAGCCATTCTGTAATACTTAGTGTGATACCTCGACGACACAGCCATTCTTGCTATTGTTCTTATCTCGCATGCATGCTGTAGCTTTGTTTGTCTAGAAAAGATGTATATAAATCATAAAAGCATAGATCATTCACAAGACAACTTAACGGTAAATACATGCATTGAAAACAATTTGTTTTAAATAGTTTCTTGAGAAAATTAAAAGACGGTCCACACTAAACAAGGCTGGTATATGAAATGTTGTTATATTTTGGGCGATATATACCATCAACATGCAGACTATAATCGATTTGTCTCTACAAAAAGCTCTACTTATTGCCTAAAACAATAATAGTTCTATAATTTTAAAAAAACAGAGAAGAAAACTATGTCGTTTTTGTTTCGCTTGATTGATGCAGTAAATGTTTTGATTAATAAACAGTTTAAGATTGAAAATTGTTGAAAGGACTTTAACAATTTGTGGTTTTCATTATTTTAAAAGAGAACATTTAAAACACATATATCAATTTGGTTAAATAATGAATAGAACTAAAATTGTATTAGCCTGACTTTTAAAGGAATCAGCTATCGATCAAATTTTAATACTGCTCCCATTGTTGAATGTTTAAAGACTCCTGGGAGGAAGAAAAATGCTTGGCTCACAAATTGAGATGATCTTTGATTTGATGTAGCCATATTTACAGAGCACACTGTTTACTTTAACATTATTATGCATACTCAACACGTCAACAATATATTTTGAGAAATTTTAGAGGAATATTCCAAGGGGGAACTACAACTTCTCGTCAGCAGCAAGATTGTGACAGTTGCACGTCCTTGTTTTCAATGAATCATCTTTTGGTAAAATTACTTAGACTTCGTGTTAAAGGCTACGAATGATAAAAGAGAAGAAAAACATTGATTGCTTTAAATGTTACTGCGTTTTCCTGTGTTTATGAGCAGAGTAGAATATGATTTTATAGCACTTATGTAGAATACTTTTACACGTACTTACATATCAAATCTATGATGTTATGGGTGGAGAGGGTTAATGTAAAACGCCCTTTTACATAAAGGAGACATTTGATTTATGTTAGTCTAAGAAGTTGTAATAACTCTGCAAAAATATGAAGTTACTATTCGTAGGAAGGGTTTTTGGCTGGCAGGATTTGTATGGATATTAACTCGATTTTCTGTTTACCATCTTTATACCGTATACTATGACTTCATTAAAAATACCTCAAGTTAAAGACATATTCTTTGTGTTTGTAATACACAGATACAAATTAGTTTAATTATAGTAGATATGTTTTATATATATATATATATATTGCGTGCACCTTTTTACAGATGTGTATAGAATACTGTATTAACCATGTGTTACGATACCTTCACATTAAATACATTTTAGAAAATAACTTTCAAGATGCACCGACTGTGTTTTTCGTGCAAGGGAATGGTAATTTAGTTTTAAAGATAATAAATTATCCGGAGAAGAGACTTGGACAACGAACATTTGGGCCGTTGATTTGTATACGTGGATGGAACGAAAATTGGAAAGCTAAGTGAGAGAGAATAGAGAAGTGGACAGCATTAGGAAAGAGAGACAGAGAGATAAGGAGACAGATTGAGAAAGAGAGAGAGAGAGAGAGAGAGAGAGAGAGAGAGAGAGGGGGAGAGATACACAGACAGAGACTAGAAAGATAGAGATTACATGGAAATATACTGTAGAAAAGTCTGCTTGATATAATGCGCATATTTTCAGTGCATGTTTATATTTTGCTATTCCTCTATTAGTTCATTCATTCATTTGACAATGGCTCAAAATACATTTACATATAAAGGCCTCAAAATATGTAATTCTTTAAGTAATGAAATAGAAAATGCTCCATCGATTAATATTTGTAACAAACAAATTGAAATCGTTTATTACAATCTTATGAACCTCATTGAATTATATCGCCCATTCAGTCTTTCCCCGTCATTATGTCTTTCTTTCTTCTTCTTTTTTCTTCAATTTTTAAACCAAAGTCATTTTCTACTCGCTGATTCAAAATGTATTTTTGATATATTATATTGTGTCCTCTAATGTCTCCTGTCTAAGGCGCAAATCTCCTTCCTCATCTTCTTCTCAACCCCACATGCAGCTCATCCTTTTGTATAATTTTCTCCAACTCCGATCTCTTACTTCTTTTGGGGCATTGTCTACTTTTTGTATTGTGGGCGTGTTATCCCATCTTTTGTCATGTAATGTACTCTCATGGCCCGTTTTGGATTTTGGATTTTGGCATCCCCTTTTTTCTTATTTTTAGTTCCTGTTTGCAGTTATGAATTCGTTGATTTAATTACTGATTATTTCTAATTATTATATTAGAGATCTAAAATTGTTCAAGCAATGTTTTTTAGTGCACTCCTCCGTTTCCAAAATGTATTCCTTATTGTTTGCAAATGATTATAATTGATTTGTAACGTTTTGTTGGAAACAGAAATAAAATTGAATTGAATTAAATAATCCTGTGCATAGATACACTGCTGGTAATGTGCCCATTACAAGTCTGGATTATGATCATTGTCAACTTCATCATCATCACCATCATCATCATCATTATCATCAACATCACCATCATCATCATCATTATCATCATCATCATCATCATTATCATCATCATTATATTATTATAGTTATAGTAATTACAATTGTTATCATTATTAATATAATCATCATTATTACCATCATCATCAATATCATCATTACCATCATCACTATCATTATTAATATAATCATCATTATTACCATCATCATCAATATCATAATCATTATTACCATCATCATCAATATCATAATCATCATCACCATATCATCACCATCATTATCATCATCAAATCATCTTTATCATCTTCATCATCATCATCATCCTGCTCATTATGGAAACTTCTGAACACCCAATTCTCAACACTCTCCAATACCTTTTTCTTCCAAATAATGCACACAGGGTATTACAACTTATTTCACAAACAACAAATGGTGTTCTTTATAGAGTTGAGTGAACTTTTACACTACTCTTTTAATACAAAATGTTATCATTTCATTATGATAATATGTATACATGTGTACAAACTTTTTTAATGGCTCTCATCATTGCAAATGAGTAATGTAAAGTACATATACAAAACTAATTTGCACAAAAGTCCGCCACTAGAAGCTGGATATTTTTCTATGGCAGTACATACAGATGATATGATACTTATTCATTTATTGTGATAATTTGTGAATGGCAGTCAATGGCTTAATTGCTCACAATTTACGAAATACATTTGAAAACATGTAGGGATACATACGCTATATTAACCCTATCTAGCCTGTTGTTGTGGTGGTGGTTATTTTACCTGGCTGCTAAGAAAGCATAAATGCTTGTTAGTAACCATCCAGACGGCCAACGGCTTTAGGTCCTCTCTGAGAGACCTGGTAATAAGTTTCGAGCCCGGGTCACCAGATTACGAGACCACTACTCTACCGACTGAGCTATTTTGAAACTGTATATCCCGGGGGGGGGGGCACTTCTAAGCCCCCCCCCCCCCCCATGTCGTTGAAATGTGCATGCATGTCAAGTGAAGTGTATAGATTACTATGGTAATTCAATTATTCTCCCGAAAAATTCACTCATTTGCATATCCATGGTAATCTATGCAAATAAGGTAATAACATTCACATTTTTACCCATGAATAATATATTCTTCATATTTAAACATTAGTTTTCACTACATATATTCTTTAGACCATTTGAGATAATTATAAAATAACAAAAAATGGAAGAGCCAGGTTATTCCTAATGTTATCTATTGATTTGATAATTTCTTATGTATTTCTATGTTTTTTAAATTTATGTATTTTATTGTTTTTGTTGTTTTATTTTAATTCTAACTATAATTCAACAATTTTGAACCCCTAAATAAACACCTAAACTATAAACAAGACCAAAATAACCAATGTTTTATCTCTCTTTTGGAAAATTGAGATTTTCATGTTTTGTACACAAAGACATGCAAAGACAAAGGTCACGTGACTTTGTAACGGTAGGTCCGATTTTCGAAAAATTATTTCAAAAGATGCACAAGAGGGGGAGGGGGCTTCTAAAGCTCCCCCCCCCCCCCCGGGCCAGATAGGGTTAAGGCGTTAAAACAAAAATGTGGTATTGCTTTTTGGGACCTTCCAAAAATATCTTGAATATACGGTCGGCTTTAAAAAATTCTTACCATTTTTAGATAACAAATGTTTAATGAATAAAAACATGTGTTTTAAAGGCATTCAAGACTGAGAAATATCAGCCCAAATAGGGAAAAGAAAAAAAAAGTTTTTAAAAAAAAATCCGACCGACCGACCCATGTTTTGGCACCTGAAGGGCAAAACAACCTCTATTTTTTTAGGCCTCAGATATGATTAAATGAAATACAAATCTAATATAGGATTTCCCGGCCAAATTCGCGAGTTTGTCATTCGAATTCATTTACTTTGCATTTAAGTTAGCGCAGATCAGCTTTGCCATGCCAATTATCATTCAATTTTCCCGATTTTGTATTTAATTTAGGATTTTGGTCGAAGGATTTCATAGATCTGTCATTCAATTTAGAAACTGCTCAACTAGCATTCAAATTAATCGTCACTTGTCGAAGCGTCATTTTTATCATTCAAATTAACACCTGTCATTCGTATTCGAATTATGTTTATTCAAGTTAGGAATGTTAGGGGGAAGAAATGCAACACACGTTTACAGTTTTTAAAAAATGCAATTATATACATGATTTGCCATTGGGGTCTTTTTCTGTTATTCAATTCATTAATTTTGAGGACAAAGCATAGTTATGTGTGTAGTCAGACATTAGGTAAAGGAGGGGCGAAATCAAGGGATATGGCATCTCTGAACGGACATGTTCATATACCCCGGAAAAGTGGGGATACAAAAACACCTATACCCCAGTCACAATTTTGTACCCTTCCTCCATAATGAAATTGTGATAAATTTATGATGAAACACAAGACAAACAACTTTCTTACATGGAAATTACACAAATATTGAGACCACCAAGTCCGTAGATGTAAGTCTTTTTTTTTTAACAATCAAACTTAAAGGCCAGGCGCGGATCTACGGGGGGGGGGGGGGGGTTTAGGGGGTTTAACCCCCCCCCCCTTGGGCGGCCCAAAAAAAAAAGAAAAAAAAGGAAAAAAAAAAAAAAAAAAGAAAGAAAGAAAAAAGAACGCACGCTCGAGAGAAACCCTTTCAAGTGCAAATATTGTGAGAAGATATTCAACTCATCTGGTAACTTAACCAAACACATGATAACTCTGGATATAACTGTGTATTAAACTGTTACTTGATTTAAAAAGACGTTATCATGCACTGCTTTTTATGGTCTCCATTGTGTTAATAGATGCCAGGAAAACATCACTTACGGGGTTCAAATAAACACCCCAAAAAAAATCGGCTCGCCGCTTCGCGGCTCGTGGACGATGCTCCGCATCGTCATTATTTTGGTCAAACCCTCCCCTTAGCAAAAAGCTAGATCCGCCCCTGAAGGCTGATGAATATCTGATAAATCTAAAAGTATATAAAGAGTATAAATGCAAGAAAATAAAATAGGATGAAATACACATGAAAAAACGATCTTGAAAGAAAAAGAATGAGCTATAAAAAGTGTTTAATAAACGAGAAATGTATATTGACCATTAATTTTAGTGCACAAAGTGCTAATTTGAATGCTACAAATGAATTAGAATGCTAGAAGTACACCGTCGCGATGTCAGAAAATCGTGTTGCGCTAAATCGAATGACCAAATAGCGAAAGAAGTACTTTGTTCATTAATTTAAATGAAACATACATAGATTCTAACGAAAACTTCATAGATTTGAAATCTAGAAAAAGGAATATAAACCCGAGATATACCCGACAGCACTAAAACCGTCGAATTTGAACGCAAGAAAAAATTAATTTTAATGACAAACTCGCGAATTTGGCCGGGAAATCCTATATAATTATAATCGACATATAAAAGAAAAAATAATAACAAAAGTAAAAAAAAAAAAATTAAAATCCGTCGTGTTCGATATTGATATCAAATACATGTGAAAGAAGTATTATCAAGATATGATTATATAACAACTATTTATAAACAATGTATTTATCCGTAGCCCATATTTACTGGACAAATGGAGCGATTGGAGTCGGCCTGGGGTGCAGGGTGCGTTTAATCGACACTTTTTCACCCTAGAATCACGGTTTCTAAAGACGTTTAGTTTAAAACGCAATGCGTTCAAGCGATTTTTTCGTCGGTCGTAAAAATAAACGTGTTTGAAAACACAAACATGAAACGCTGAAAAAGATGCGTTTTGTATCATGATTCAAAAGAATCACGGTCGCTAAAATTCGATTGAACGGACGGAGTTCTCAATCATGATTGTATGACGAAGCCTCTTCCGGTTTGGGAAAAACCGCGCGCCCGCTTTGCATGCAATTTGCGTTCACTATACCATCGTGGCCTGTTCCGTTATGTTATTCCTTGTTTTTCCTTCTATCATTTTCTCTTTCTGTCTTTCCTTATGTTATTCTTTGTTTCTTCCTTCTATTCTTATGTTATTCTTTGTTTTTTTTCCTTCTATCACCTTTTCTTATGTTATTCTTTGTTTTTACCATTCTATCATTTGCTCTTTCTGTCTTTCCTTATGTTATTCTTTGTTTCTTCCTTCTATACTTATGTTATTCTTTGTTTTTTCCTTCTATCACCTTTTCTTATGTAATTCTTTGTTTTTATCATTCTATCATTTTCTCTTTCTGTCTTGCTTTATGTTATTTTTTGTTTCTTCCTTCATTTCTTATGTAATTCTTTGTTTTTATCATTCTATCATTTTCTCTTTCTGTCTTTCCTTATGTTATTCTTTGTTTCTTCCTTCTATTCTTATGTTATTCTTTGTTTTTCCTTCTATCACCTTTTCTTATGTAATTCTTTGTTTTTATCATTCTATCATTTGCTCTTTCTGTCTTTCCTTATGTTATTCTTTGTTTCTTCCTTCTATACTTATGTTATTCTTTGTTTTTTCCTTCTATCACCTTTTCTTATGTAATTCTTTGTTTTTATCATTCTATCATTTTCTCTTTCTGTCTTTCCTTATGTTATTCTTTGTTTCTTCCTTCTATTCTTATGTTATTCTTCTTTTTTTTTCCTTCTATCACCTTTTCTTATGATATTCTTTGTTTTTATCATTCTATCATTTGCTCTTTCTGTCTTTCCTTATGTTATTCTTTATTTCTTCCTTCTATACTTATGTTATTCTTTGTTTTTTCCTTCTATCACCTTTTCTTATGTAATTCTTTGTTTTAAGCATTCTATCAATTTCTCTTTCTGTCTTTCCTTATGTTATTCTTTGTTTCTTCCTTCTATCATCTTCTTTTATGTTATTCTTTGTTTTTATAATTCTATCACTTTCTCTTATGTTATTCTTTGTTTTAATCATTCTGTTACTTTCTCTTTCTATCTTTCCTTATGTTATTCTTTGATTCTTCCTTCTTTCACCTTCTCTTATGTTATTCTTTGTTTTAATCATTCTATCACTTTCTCTTTCTGTTCTTCCTTTTTCACATTCTTTTTCTGTCTTTCCTTATTTTATTCTTTGTTTCTTCCTTCTATTTTTATGTTATTCTTTGTTTTTTCCTTCTATTACCTTCTCTTTTGTTATTCTTTGTTTCTTCCTTCTATTCTTATGTTATGCTTTGTTTTTCCTTCTATCACCTTTTATGTAATTCTTTGTTTTAAGCATTCTATCATTCTCTCTTTCTGTCTTTCTGTCTTTCCTTATGTTATTCTTCGATTCTAATTGCACCTTCTCTTATGTTATTCTTTGTTTTAATCATTCTATCGACTTTATCTTTCTGTCTTTCCTTATGTTATTCTTTGTTTCTTCCTTCTATCACCTTCTCATTCTTTGTCTTATTATTGCGATCTATGCTCAAAACAGCAGTCGACAGTCGGCCGTAAACAATTCCAGAAAGCGCGCGCCGAAGTTCCTGGGCCATACTGCGCAGTGTGATGCGCAGTGGTTTGGCTCGCAATGAGCTAGAATCAGCGTTGATGAAAAATCGCTTGAACGCAAACCGCAGTGACCTTGCTTTTTGTAACGGCGTTTTGAATTGTGATTCATGTTTGTGATTCTAGCTTCGAAAATTCGATTGAACGCACCCATATCGACACTTTTTCACCCTAGAATCACGGTTTCTAAAGACGTTTAGTTTAAAACGCAATGCGTTCAAGCGATTTTTTCGACGGTCGTAAAAATAAACGTGTTTGAAAACACAAACATGAAACGCTGAAAAAGATGCGTTTTGTATCATGATTCAAAAGAATCACGGTCGCTAAAATTCGATTGAACGGACGGAGTTCTCAATCATGATTGTATGACGAAGCCTCTTCCGGTTTGGGAAAAACCGCGCGCCCGCTTTGCATGCAATTTGCGTTCACTATACCATCGTGGCCTGTTCCGTTATGTTATTCCTTATTTTTCCTTCTATCATTTTCTCTTTCTGTCTTTCCTTATGTTATTCTTTGTTTCTTCCTTCTATTCTTATGTTATTCTTTGTTTTTTTCCTTCTATCACCTTTTCTTATGTTATTCTTTGTTTCTTCCTTCTATTCTTATGTTATGCTTTGTTTTTTCCTTCTATCACCTTTTATGTAATTCTTTGTTTTAAGCATTCTATCACTCTCTCTTTCTGTCTTTCCTTATGTTATTCTTCGATTCTTCCTTCTTTCACCTTCTCTTTCTTTGTCTTATTATTGCGATCTATGCTCAAAACAGCAGTCGACAGTCGGCCGTAAACAATTCCAGAAAGCGCGCGCCGAAGTTCCTGGGCCATACTGCGCAGTGTGATGCGCAGTGGTTTGGCTCGCAATGAGCTAGAATCAGCGTTGATGAAAAATCGCTTGAACGCAAACCGCAGTGACCTTGCTTTTTGTAACGGCGTTTTGAATTGTGATTCATGTTTGTGATTCTAGCTTCGAAAATTCGATTGAACGCACCCTAAATTTCCTTTCAAATAGATTTATTTCTGAGATATTAACTTGATTAATTATACAGTGCGTCCCAGAAAAAACGAAACCGAGAATTATCGATGTTTTATCATAACTTAATCAAAAGTATAATTGATAAATGACACATATTTGGAAAGCTTAGACCCTCCTCTTTCATTTAATGCAACTCATATGATGCATATTTTACGCATGAGTGATTAAAATGAATTTGAAGAGAGGAAACCAAAAAGTCATTTGGCGGACGGTTTCTGAATTTCAAAGAGGAAATCACATTTCTAGAAAGTTGTGTTTCTACCCTTTCATATAACACCTCAATCAGGAAAAATGAGCAAGAAATGACAAAGTTCTGTTTGTTTAAAGTAATGCTTGCATTTCCATAATTTTATCAAACGAATTCGTTTTCACTGGCTGCCTGCCGTAGCAAGAAAGGGAATTAACAAAAGACGTTACTCCGCTTCGGACGCACTGTATAGCTTAAAGCACGTGGTTTTCATGATAAAGGTAGCCAGAGTATTTTTATGCCTCCGCCACCGAAGGTGGTGCCGGAGGCATCATGTTTTCGGGTTGTCCGTCCGTACGTCCGTACGTCCGTCCCGTTTGACCGTTATCACAATATCTCAAGAACCATTTAAGATTTAAACTTAAGACTCGGGAATAGTATTTATCACCATAGGAAGACGATTTGATTAGATTTTGGAGTACGTAGGTCAAAGGTCACAGGTCACAGAGGTCAACTTATGAAATTCCTTGTATTGAGTTTGTTAGCGCGATATCTCAAGAACCATTTGAGATTTAAACTTCAAACTTAAGGATAGTATGTATCACCATAGGAAGACGATCTGATTAGATTTTGGAGCACGTATGTCAAAGGTCAAGGGTCACAGAGGTCAACTTATGAAATTCCATGTATTGACCTTGTTAACACGATATCTCAAGAACCAGTTGAGATATGAACTTCAAACTTGGGGATAATATGTATGACCATAGGAAGACGATCTGATTAGATTTTGGAGTATGTAGGTCATAGGTCAAGGGTCACAGGGGTAATATTATGTAATTCCAGGTATTGGCCTCGTTATCGCGATATCTCAAGAACCAGTTGAGATATGAACTTCAAACTTAATGATAGCATGTTTCACCATAGGAAGACAACCTGATTAGATTTTGGAGTATGTAGGTCAAAGGTCAAGGGTCACAGAGGTCAACTAATGAAATTCCAGGTATTCGGCTCGTTGTCGCGATATCTCAAGAACCACTTGAGATATCAACTTCAAACTTGAGATTAGTATGGTTCACCATGGAAAGACAATCTGATTAGATTTTGGAGTATGTAGGTCAAGGGTCAAAGGTCACAGAGGTCAACTCGTGAAATTCCATGTATTGAGCTCGTTATCGCGATATCTCAAGAACCACTTGAGATATTAACTTCAAACTGGAGGATAGTATGTATCACCATAGAAAGATAGTCTGATTGGATTTTGGAGAATGTGGGTCAAGGGTCACAGAGGTCAACTTATGAAATTCCAGGTATTGGCCTCATTATGGCGATATCTCAAGAACCCCTTGAGATATGAACTTCAAACTTTAACTGAATAGATTTTTGGTGTAATGAGGTCAAAAGTCATAGGTCACAGAGGTCAATTTCTGAAATTACTGGTTTTATAAAGGCGGAGGCATATAGGAGACGCAGTCGCATTTGTCTTGTTTCTCTCTAATACAGTCCAACAAATCAGTCCATCAAATCATCTTGACGGGTTTCTGTCTTCATTTTTTAATTTAGACGGAGACCGAGGCTACAGTGAACAGGTCCAATGGTTAGGTGAAGAAGTACAAGGGTTCGATATCCCGGCAGTTGATCGGAAGAAAGGACACCCAATAACATGTGCTGTTTTCGTGTTTAGGTAGGCCTGTTAAAAATTGCAATGAATGTTTTTATTTATGTTGATTCAGATACGCAAAATGTTCATTTAAAATTTAAAGGCAGATATTGCCAGCAGGTGTTATATAGTTCTGGCTTCGATACTGTAAGCATTTGATAATTCATGGCCTATGGGAGCAGTAGCGTGGCTTTCATCAGTGGGATTGGGGCAGTGTTGTCCCCCCCCCCCCCCCCCCCCCCCCCCCCCCCTCTGTGCCACTAAACCGAAACATTCACTTTGCTAATCTGCATTATAAAATTTGTTCCTAAAGGAAAATAAACTCGGCAAACCCCTAATTACGATAGCAGTTAGTTCGGTGTATACTGTGACGTTTTTAGTCAATCTTGATGAAAAGCACATACACTGCAGCCAGATATCAATACTACAGTATATGGAAGTACAGGCACCAGTGGCATAGTTGTGTGGTCCGAACATTTTAGCTATTTCTGGTCATACTTTAAGTGTTATGAGAGCAATTGGGGAGCATCCTTTCAAGGAAAATTACTATCATGATGTTCTTCTAAACTAAGGTGATGTTCTTCTAAAATAACATTAAACGATTAAGAGTTTACAATTCTATTATTTCTCACCTTTCTTAGAAATCCAATCTTGATAGCAAAGTACTATCAGAGAAGTAGACTTGTGAAAGTTTGAGTAAAATCGGACAATTAAGTTTTGAAAGTTGTAAATACTACAATGCAGGTATATGGGCCTTTTCAAAATGGCCGGACAACTTTCCCATTGTTTCCGAATTCCGACACACAAAATACGTCGCAACCTTACAAAAATGTATGACTCAGGGGATCTTTTCTCTTTGGAGGACCTATAATAATTTATTATTCATAATATCTTTTGCGTTTTGAGATTTGCATGGCCTTAGTGATCTCTTATTTATTACAAACATTCATAACTTTCTTATTATTGGTTCGATTTATTTCAAACTTCCGTTCAGTTGGACTTATTACAAGAGTTGTATTGCCCATTAAGAACAGTCAAGTAATTCCAGTTCATAGTTATTTTTTTGAAATAATAAGTTCGAACTAATAGGTTACTGAGTAACAATTTTAAAGCTGACCCTTTTTTCTATTCTCTTCTTTCTGTTATATTAATAGCGCTATTCATGACATCAAATCAGATTTTGCTGGGCTCAATCACTTGGTTGATTTTCTGCACCGTCGCCAAGGTAATATATAAATTATTTGTCTTTTTTTTAAAGTCCCATGTAATACCAACATTTTCTTTTAGACAACTAAAAATGAAACAAATACCTTTTCCACAACGGTCAAATTGTTATCTCATAAAATGAGAATTAGATTTAAAAGCTTAATTTTCTATGTGGATAGTGGTTTACACATATATATATTTGTTAATATGCATGAAGACAGTTAAATAACGTCACTGAAGGAAACGAAACAAGCCATAACCAAATGAAAATAAATATTATATGTGATTATTATTTTTTCATCACCAAAACTATCCATGTTTCGTATCATATTTCTGTTCTGTGTAAACTTTGTCTGAGCCTTTATTTTATCCATGTTGAATGATATCATACTTTCAATATTGTTCGAAATATGACGTAGGGCTCCATAAACTGAAAATATATTACATGTAGGTGCAAAATGGACAAAAATTTAAATAATGTTCAACGCCTCTGGGCGTACTCAAAACAAAGAAGTTAATAGATTTGTTTGTCTTTTTTTCTCGTCTTAACACCATGTATTGCAGGGTGTTACCCCGTTGCCGTCATCACCCACGTTTGACGTAGCCGAGAGAAACGACATCGACATCCTGCTCGCTGTTCTCCGTGTCTCAGGGATCGGCGATATCTACGAGGTGGCCAACATCACCAACGATAAGACCAAACTAGATGCGCAGTACCAACTGAATCTTCTGAACCTGATCGAGAGATGCATCACCATTGGAGATGATACAGCTGTCTTCAAGCACTACCAACGTGTGGAGCTGGAGCAGAAGACGGAGATGGCGAAGATGGGTCCGACAGAGAAACCAGTGCCAACAGCAAAGGTATCACATCAAGGGGCTCAAAGCGTAAAGAGGACGGAGAAGAGTCAGGAGTGGGAAATGGTGGAGGGGGAAAGAAGAGAGGTCGAACAACTCAAGAACGACCTTGAAAAGAGAAGTATGGAGCTGGAACTCCTGGAGCGGGATCATAAGATGAAGATGGAGTTTGAGAAGCAGCAGCATGAGCTTCAGATGGAGCGACAGAAGTTGGAGTCCCGCGAGATGCAACTCCAGGAAGAAGAGCGGGAACGTCGGTTCCAAGAACAGTTGCGGAAAATAGAGGCTGACAAACGTGAAGAGCTCATGCGCATCATGGAGGCCAACAGATCTAAGGGTCATGGATTCCGACCAGTAATCAATCTCCCTGGTTGCCCAATACAGTGATCAACTATTTTAGAATTATTATAACTATTTGGCATACTGCGCCATATTTGTGGCATAAATTGGTTGGAATAGCACCTATCTAGTATAAATATTGCTCTTAATTTCTCTTGACCGTTAACAAAGCAAAAACAAAATACTTTGTCGATAGGTCCTTCTATGCTCTGCTCCACGTTAGTGAAATTCTCTTCCAGCTTCCCTTCGTTGCATCTCTGATATTACCTTGTTTAGATCAAAAACCAACCTAATGGAAAAGGCATATTCAACCATGAACCTACTTAAACCTAGTTCTTAAATAGTGACCTTAACTTGCTATCTTACGTTTGATAATTTCTCTTTTGTTCTCTTTTCATTTCTCTGTTTAATTTTACTTCCATCAATTTATATATATTTATACGACGTTATATATTTCGTAAAGTGAATTATATCTACTCTGAATGGGCCATGAAATAAAAATGAAATAATTGATGAATCCAGTGATAGATGGGCTATGTAGCACTACTTTGTTACTTTGTAACGAGATGTAGTACATTGGTGAACTAAAGTATTAAGACACACGGATCTTCTCCGTGTAGGAATTAGTGAATAATAATTTCAATGTTTCTTGTGTTAATTTGCTAAGCCTGTGACAAATGTTAAGAAAATTAATTGAGAAAAAAGGGTCACAAAGTTTTGCGAAAAGCCAAGTCTTTTGAAATTTCAATTTTCCGGCTGCATATATTGAGTAGGGTGGTCATAGGATAATTGAATGTGGAGTACCACAAGGGTTAAATTTAGGACCATTATTATTTGTTATCTTTATTAACTACTTACCGAACTGTCTTTAAAATTGTGCTATTTCATTATATGCCGAGGATATCTGCCTTTATTATGCTAGTAATATTCTACAAGATATTGAAAATCATTTGAATGAAGACTTACGGAATATTTCTGCTTGTCTTTCATGTAATCGGTTGGCATTAATGTGAAAAAATGCTAATCGGAACTTAAAAACAGAATTCGTGGGAAAAATCTAGATCTTGTTATTGATAACATAAAACTGAATCAGTTTACTGTGTGTAAATACCTTGGGAAATACATTGATAACTCGTGAGATTGGGATAAACATGTGAAACATTTGTGTAAAAGTACTGTGAAGAATTTGTATTTGTTTAAAAAAAAAAAGACATTGCATCTCGCAAAAACCCGCATTACTTTTTTATAAGTCAATTACTCAAAGTAAGTTGGATTATTGTGATGTTTTTTGGGAAATACGAAGAAACAAAATATTTAAAAAAAAACCGGATTATCTTTTAGGTAAATTTAATTTTAAATACAATGCTCCTCGTATATTTACTTTACCAAGAATTAAAACGTGCTTCAAAAAGAAAAATTTAAGTTAGTATGGTGCAAAACTATGTAATGAATTGCTGGTAGAAACTAAATATAAACCAACTTACTATACTTTCAAAAGGAGTTCATAATATTCATAATATCATGCTTGACTTTTAAAAGCAAACAAAAACAACTGATTTGTTTTTTAAATATTTTTTCTTTTTGTTTTGTTTTATTTTTCTAAATTAGGGCTTGTTTGAATTTCGCGCCTTCTAACCTATTTGTATATATATATATATATATATATATATATATATACGTGTATGTTTTATTTAACTTTGTATGTTAAACATGTTAATCTATAATTTATTTTGCTTTGTAGAATTGTGATTGCGTTTTATATCCACGGCCTTACTGAAGAACAGCCATTGGCTGAAGTACACCACCGTGCTAAAAGAAAATAAACCCCATTCAATTTGTATTGATTTCAGCATAAATTGAATTGTCATACATTAAATAATATTAAAATTTGAAGGAAAAAAGACTGAAAAACTCTATGCAGAGTCATTGACCAGTTGACGAAATGACTTAAGTCATCTTACACGTCCAATATAGTTGAAAGGAGAATGGTATATGAAAAGGAGCAAGTAAGAAAGTGAAGAGAGGGAGGGGGCATAGAGAGGCAAGAGAAGGAGAGAGAGAGAGAGAGAGAGAAATGAAGAGAGAGAGATTTTCTTTGAATTCATTGATTTGCCCTGTTGGTGGTAGTGTAGTCTGCAGGCACAGACCCTAATTTGACATTTGTCCACAATTCCTAAATTTTTGAGCACAGCCTAGATCTATCGGGTTAAAGTAGCTGGATTACAGGCTAGGCGTTGTGGCGTTCAGCCGAGGACGCAGGTTCGAAACTGAGTCACGTCTTTCGGATGGTAACGTTTAAAGGCATCGTTTACCAATGTTAAATCTGAGATGCATGGCCCTACGTGTTATCAGTGTCTGTGATATCATGGACCCTACCACAGATGGACTAATAATAAGAGTCTTTCTTTGATCACATCATGATAACATAGCAGCTATACATTCGCTTTGTTTCCATCGACACCGGGGGGGGGGGGTGTTTGTACGTCCTTCCCCCCTAACCTATATTTCTGGGGTGTATTACCCCCATCTCCCTGCTATCTATACGCCCTTAATTGCAATGAAGAAGAAAATAATATGGAAGTGATACAAAATGAGTGTTAGTGTTAGAATCAAATAATCAACATTTCTTTGACTAAGAAATACTTGACCATAAATCAACTTTAGAATTTATGAAATCTCTATTATAGTGTTTGATATCTGAAACAAATTAGTCTAATTAGAAGTTAGTGTTTTCAAATTTGACTGTAGTTTATTTGGAAGGCTGTAATCCATAAACACAATGTTTCACTAAAAGAAAAATATTGCAAGGTTGTCCCATTTCCCAATACTTGTTTTTATTTGTCATTAAGACAGTGGCTTTTTTATAAGACGGAAAGGAAATGTTAAGCGCATTTCAGTAAATAATCAAGAAGCATTTAAACAACTCTCTATTTAATAATTAATCTTTTTAAAATAATTGCAAAAAAATGTGCTTTACATTCAGGATGTAAAAAAATTATCTCACTAAATCTGAAGCAATTTGAATTAGGTCTAAATGTGGCTGCCATGAATTTCCACTCACTGAAAAAAAGGCTTTCAAGAAAAACATTTCAGTTCCTTAGGTTTAATTAAATAAAATATAGAAACAAATATGAACACATACCGCAATTCAATGAAAGGAAATCGAGAATCTAAATCACCGACGTCGGCGATCAATTTACATTTCTACTCGCGTCTGGACTGCATCGCAAAAACGAAAGTGGGTTTTCCCCATACGTGAATTATGATTCCGCGTAAGTAGATGTGTCGCGGAGGCGGGGGGGGGGGGGGGGTTAATGAAGGCTGTTGTGATTTTTGGTGATGTAGGTGGTGGTAGGGTAGTATGCAGGCATAGGCTCTAATTTGACACTTTTCAACAATTTCTAAAGCCTTGGGCACAGCCTAGCTCTCACAGGCTAAAACACAGATTCTTTACTGTAGTCATGTAGTTCAAACATTGTTAAGCACATCGACTGGCAAGGGTTTGTGCCTGCAAACTAGTGGTGGTGGGGTTTGGGGGAGGGGGAGGGGGCAGCTAAAATGTATTCATCATCACCCCCAAAATGACCCTACAGCCTATTTTATGAGAATTGGATTGATATCGTCAGTCGTACAGAGCGGGGAAGTTTGTTGATAGAGCGTCATGCTAAATGAAAACCCATCGGGAAAACCAAAAATATAAAAGAAAATAGACAGGAACACCATATTAGGTAAAGTGTGATCATTCTACGGACGTAATAATACAATGATTTAAATCAATTATCGATGAAAGTTCAATGCTTAAATTACTATTGTACAATTGTAACCCGGTATTTCTAAGAACCATAATATTGGAATCAATAGTAAGCAATGGCTTGAGTATGGGAAAAGGATAGAGAGGAAGAGAGAGTAAACGAGAGGGGGAAGGGCAAAATGGAGAGAAAGAGAGAGAGAGAGAGAGAGAGAGAGAGAGAAAGAGAGAGAGAAACATGAGAAAAGGGAAGATGAAGGACGGGGAATTAATTGAAACATTTTCATGGCTTTACACATCCTCTTATATGATGCACATATATTGGCCATTTATTAATATATTAACAAAAAATTAAGAATATCTGACATATCCGTGGTCTTGTCAATAATGGCACATTGGCTTTGTAGAATGTGCAAGCAGAATGGGATTACGACTACCTCCATACTCAAAGGAGCCCTGACTATGTCTCAAAAGTTCTCCAACATTTGAATTTTCAGGGGAAAATGATGATACCTCGTTAAACCAAAAAAAAATGGCTTCAGATGAACCTGGAATTCCCACTTCATTCACATGACCGACTATGCCTTAACAATGATCCAAAATTTGAATTTTCAGGGGAGGATGATGAAACCAGGGAGAGTGTCGTCAGAGGCGGTTCTCCCGGGGGGGCAGGGGGGCACAGTGCCCCCCCACTTTTTCAGATACCCCAAAAGTGCCCCTTTCTACATAGGAAAAGTGCCCCTTTTACTTTGTAAGAAGTGCCCCTTTTACATAGGAAAAGTGCCCCTTTTACTTTGACAAGTGCCCCCATTACTTAGTAAACGTGCCCCTTCTCCCTTTTCACCTCTGACGAGTGCCCTTTTTATTTTTGACACGTGCCCCTTTTCCTTCGACATGTTCCCATTTTCCTTTGCAATAAGTGTCCTTTTTCCATTCTCATAAATCTTGAAATTATCTTGAATAAGTGCCATTTTTAATCTCTAGTAAGTGCTTATTTTCAGGTACGAGAAGTGCCCCTTTTTACTTTTGATAAGTGCCCCCTTCACCTCTGATAATTGCCCTATTCAAAACTGAGAGGTGCTCCTTTTACTTTGACAACTGCACCTTTTTTCCTTTGTAAGAAGTGCCCCTTCTCCTTTGAATAACTACCCCTTTTTTAAACTCGGATGAGCACACCTTTCATTTTAATATGTGCCCCTTTTATTTTCTAATAAGTGCCCCTTTTCCTTATGATAAGTGCCCCCATTAAAAAGAGAGAGCTCCTTCCCCTTCTCATAACTACCCCTTTCCCTTTCTAATAAGTGCCCCCTTCTCATTCAACAAATGCACATTTTCCTTTATTATAAGTGCCCCTTTTCATATCTGGTCAGTGTCCTTTTTCACCTCTGATAATTCCCCTTTTAATAATGATACGTGCCCCTTTTACTTATAAATGCCCCTATCAAAATCTGATGGGTGCCCCTTTTCCGTCAACAAATGCCTATTTCCCATTTTCGTAAACGCCTCTTTTTCATCACTGGTGATTGCCTCTTTTCAGGTGAAAAAATGCCTCATTTTCACCTCTTATAATTATCCTTTGTACACGTGCTCCTTTTCTTTTCTAATAAGTGTCTTATCCCTTTCGATAATTGCCCCCTTTTCATGTAATCATTAAACGTGCCCCTTATTTAAAGCGACTAAGAGCAATTTCCCCCAAAGTTCGCTCGCTGCGCTCGCTCGCATTTAAAGATGATATAATTATGTTACTTATCAAAGTTCTTTTCAGTCTTCCGTTATGAGAATGTGCTTATAACCCCATCACGATTGGCTTTTTTCCTCTTTATAAGATGTAATATTTCGCACTGCGACCTCACAGATCTTTATAATTTTTCTCGCTCGCTTCGCTCGCTCGTAAATGCATATTCAGACATCACACCCAACTGTACAGTATGATGCTTAAGCGATATCTTGTATGATGTATGAAGAGAAACAAATAATGAAATCATCCTTGATTATGTAATCACAATGTAGGGGTATGTACCAATTAATGTCTAAAAAATGGTATATTTTCGCTTTGAGATTTCCCAATGTAGGTGCCCTTTTTTTTTCCAGAAAGTGCCCTTTTTTGTTGGTGCCCCCCCACTTTGGAAGTCGCTCGGCCGCCCCTGAGTGTCGTTAAATGACTTAATGACACTCTCCCTGGTGGTACTACGTAGAAAAAAATATGGTTTCAGATGAACCTGGGAATCCCACTTCAGTCCCATGCGTGACTATGCCTAACAAATTCTCCAACATTTGCATTTTCAGGGGAGGGTGATGATACTTCGTAGAAAAAAATATGGCTTCAGGTGAACCTGGGAATCCCATCTCGGTCACGTGACTAGGGGGTTGGACTATGCAGATTAACCCCGCCTCTGGGCTGGAGTTTGTTTAGTGCATTGGACGCTTTCCTTCTTGGATGTCGCAAATTTCAGCAAATGCTTAGCCCTCAATATGAAATCATGACATTTGCTTTCAATTCGCCATCGGTTGAGGGCAATCAAAAAGACTTTCTCAGCATCAACTAAACTTGGATCCTTCCAGTTTCCATCCGTATAGTGAAGCCCAGTTCTATCCGTAGCTAATTAAAATGTCGGCAGAACCTATCAAAGGCAGTGAGCTGACAGAAGAGATTACTGAGCTACGGGAAGAAGTGCTGACGTACAAACCAGGCAATGTATCAACATGTGCAGATAAAATAGATTTTCCGGAACAACTGTATATAGGTAACAATCAAACAAATTTAATCTCGAAATTTTATTTGAAGTTGAACTTGAACTAGTGACATACAGATCTACCATAGCAAATCAGGCGCGTATCTATGTCGAGGTGGGGAGGGGAGGGGGGGGGGGGGAGAGGGGGGGAGGTGGTGCTGATTTATTAGAGATTATAAAATGGGTCTAAGAATGTAGCCAATGAGTGCATTTTGATGATTACAACCGTCAATTTCTCGACTTTATACTCGTTATTCTAGACCCATTTTTCAAAACATACCTGTTTTAGCCCGTGCATTAGTGATATGCACTGCACTTGATTAAGTCACAATGAGAACGACAAGGAACTCGACAAGTCTCGTTCATTACCCTACTGTGACTTAACCTGCGCGTGCAGTGCATATTCACTAATATCATTAAGTCACAATGAGACCGACAAGTCTCGTTCATTATCCTACTGTGACTTAAAGATAAAGTTGAGTTCTGGTCATGCGATTGTATTGTGAAAGAAAAAGTGTGGAATGGATCAGAAAAAGTTGATCATGTAGCCTGTAAGTATTGGTGTGTACTGCAAGGTTCTGGAGTAATCAATGCGTGTTTATGCTTCACTATTTCTGGCCAGAATCAGGCATCTGTTACGCGTTTAGTTTAAAACACGGTTGCGTCCATGCTCACTTTTGTAGAATCACCGAAAAACGGCGATCACGATCGCCGATCGTAAACTCACAAAAAGATGCGTTTACAATTATTTGTAAACGCGTTTAAATGGGGTCAACGCACTGACCTCTAGTGGGTCTACGTAGCATGCACACTGAAGGTTTGCGAATCCAGCTGGAAGACCAATTAAGGCCACACAGGGAGAATTGCCTGGAGGAGCCAGAGAAGTGAGCATAAACAGTACACCGTGGAACTGCGATTACGATGAGCGTTTACGATGAGCGTTACAAATCGCTCATTCTGCCTTCAAAATTTAAGCTTAAACGCACCCCAAAATCATAATAAATTTGACCCAGTCTTGGTAAAGTAACAAGCACTGTACACAGAAATATGTATATGGGACTACACAAATGTTGTCGGGCCTACTTACCTTTATTGCGATGACGAATATCGTCATTGCCTTGTTTTCGTTCACATTCTGCCCCACTGATATTCCTTTTCTCCGTTTTTCCGTGTTTGCGTCAGGTAATCGCATTCGTTTTGCACGTAGTGCCTGTTATCACTATGCCCTTTCCTCATGTCCTTTTCCTTTCAAATTTCATAGTCTCTAGCATCTCATTAAGGTCACTACATTCTTCGATTTTCGAAATCACTCATGCATAACCGTCCAGGCGCCATTTTTCCGGTCAATTTTTCTGGTCAATTTTAAGGCCTTTCTTTCTTCCTTCCTATCTCCACTATCCTATCTCCTACAGAGCTCTAACAAATTCCTCTAAATAGTCCAAGATATGTTATTTCATCTGCGACATGTAACCTGACCTTCAAAATGCCATCTTTGCACTGCAAATTCAAATCCGTGACTCCGTGAAAAATCTCTAATTTTTTTGAAAAATGGACCCCTAAGAATCTAAAAATGCAATTACTTTCTCATATCTTTTCCGTTTCGTCTCAATTTCTTGCAGTATCCTTATGTCATAATTGCAAAAAGCCATGCTGAATTTAACGCTCCATTGAATATGCAAAAAAATAAATAGCGCCCTCGAAAGTTCTGGGAATCCGCTTTCTTTCTGTGGCAATATCTTCATCGTTTCTGGCCAAACACGTACCACTTTTTTTAAATTTAGATACTTGAAGATATGCCGTTTACAGCCAAATACAAAATTTTATACCCTAACTCTGACCAAATTTGAGAAAATTGCCCTCCAAATTTGGGCACCAAGCGTATTTCGGGCGGCGAGTGAAAAGTGAGCAGGCGCCGCCGAATTTTAACTCCGCGCCAAAACTTCAGCGGTGACCGAGCGATGCCCTAAAAACAAGCGGTGCCCGGGCGGCCGCCGCTCGATGCCCGGGCCAAATTGGCTAAAAACTCGCTACCCGGCCGCCGAGCAGGCTACTTTTTTGGGTTGTGACCATAGCTTAACTGACTGCAATGAATTGCTCTTTCGAATATATAAAAAAAAAAAACTAATCTTACCCACTCTGCCGAACCGAGTCCAAACCGATTTTAGACCGGCCGATCGACTCTCGGTCGTGAAAAGTAATCTGCATGTAATTTTTCTTTCGTTGAGTCTCGTTTGGTATCGTTGTTTGTGGCTGGGTTGTAAAACATTCACATTCGTCCGTACACTTTCTTTTCAAATATTAGGGCTCTTTGGCCGGACAGGATGCGGAAAGACGTCACTGATCAATTCCCTCAAGTTTGCTGCCCATGGCAAACTGCGACGATCACAATGGCAGCAGGCTGCGGGCCAGGAGAAGGCTGGAGGGCACACCATGTTCAGAAAGCTAGCTGATATTACCAAGAAGATTTTTGTGATTGACAACCGAGGTCTTGATGAACCAAATACAGAAAAGGCAATTACTGAACTAGCCTTACAATTGGGTAAGGACGACTCTCTCTCTGCATCGACTCTAGCCTCGTGTCGATGGCCCTGGCGCTGTTCGAGTCCGTACATTCTGGCGAGCGAAGCGAGCCTGATACTCGGCGCAAGCGCCGGGTTTCAACAGTGACAGGGCCATCGACAAGAGGCTACATCGACTCCAAATCAACCAGTTCTTGACCATTCAGGGTTATATCATTTATTTATTTTTTCGGTCTGTGAGGTAAAATTTCCTCAAACCAAACCTTCATTAATAATTATGATGTCTTCATTTTATGTTCGTATATTCATGTGCATCGATCGAATCTTCCCAGTTTCACTTTTCAAAGAGAATCATGGCGGGGCAGGTGAATGAGGCACCAGCCCTTTTTATGGGGTAACTTCTGATCATTGATTGCTTCCCTTAGCTTTCCACCCCCTCCCCTCTCCTCCCCTCCCTTTCCCCGCATTAATTATGCGATGACAATCTTGTGCTTCCTCTACTCAGATGGAGACCGAGGTTACTCTGAGAGTGTCGAGTGGCAGGGAGCTAGTGATGGGAATGATACCGATGATACAGAGGATGGAGACCTGGATCTAAGCGGACTTGATCTCAAAACGGGACATCCAATTGGCTGCGCTATCTTTGTTTTTAGGTGAGCAAACACGCGCCAAAAGGTTTAATCTTAAGCCCGTTGCGCACGAAGAGTCACAAGGGTGCTTTAGCAACGCGACGGAAGGCAAAGGGGACGGGAGAATTCACTCAACCGAGATCAAATAATGTATGCAATTCGGATTCTGCCTATTGAAATATTATTATTCTTATCAGGTGAATGAAATAATTTGTATTGTCGAGGCACTTCACAAAGACTTATGCATTCAATTTGGTTACATTACGAACGATACAACTCTTCCGTCGAGTTTAGGGAACGAACGCTTGTAGGGACTTTCAGATTTGCACGACGAGAACGTGGACTGCTCGTGTGACACCCTTTTAAGACAATGTGACTTAAAAGGACGTCACATTGCCTTTAATGGATGTCACACGTCGCAGTCGCAGTCCACGTTCTCGTCGTGCAAATTTATAGTCCGTATTATGGTCATAGACAGCGCCAGTTGCTGACGCAGTCCTATGTCACACAATTAATGGTGCATCGTGTGCATGCAGCTATGTAATTGATCGACGTCCTGGGGAGGGGTCTAAAAAAGTTCAACCGATCTTGGAATTTTTTTTTTTTTTTTTTTTGGGGGGGGGGGGCACATGCACCCCCCCGTGCCCCCCGTGGCTACGGACCTGCCCCTAAGACAACTACCCCTAGGGCAAACACCCTCTAGGACGACTACCCCTCAGGACGACTACCCCTCAGGACGACTACCCCTCAGGACAACTACCCCCGGACAAATACCCCTAGGACAACTACCCCCGGACAACTACCCCCTAGGATAGTTGTCCGGGGGGTAGGTGTCCTAGAGGATGTTTGTCGTAGAGGGTTGCTGTCTGGGGGTAGTTGTCTGGGGGTAGTTGTCCCGGGGGGTAGTTGACTGGGTTCGGTTATCCGAGGTGGATGTCCAGGGGGTAAGTGTCCTAGAACCATCTGTAGCACTAAGAGAAAGACAATGTAAAAATGAGGATTGAATACAAAATAGAATGATATAGTATCAATACCATATTATTTTATGTTAGGTGTTATGTCTATCTCTAAAAACATTAATAAAAAAAACACACCAATATTCGTCCTTATAATAATAATAATACGTCTTGTTTTCCCAGCGTATCCTCATCAGTATTAATACTGTTCTCCCTGAGGGCCTTGCAGTCCTTCTTCTTTATCCTACCCTTTACCATTTTTGTTCCTACTTCTCAAAAATCAGATGTAGTAATCTTTCTCTCTTGATACCTTCCACAGCGCCCGCCATGACATAGATACTAATATTACTGGACTAGCTGAGGTCATTGACTTTCTACATAGCCATCAGGGTAAGATTTTATCCTCCATTTGTACTTGTTCTTCATTCCATTGCGTGTTTGGGTGCTCATGTGTGTGGGTGTGTGTGTGTGTGTGTGTGTGAATGTTACGAACTATGGAGAGAAAACGAAGAACGTTACGTCTGGAGCAGATGGTGAACGACCAAAAAGTTCCTTATAGAAATCAACCTAAATAATATTGTGTGCTACCTACCAAATCATGACATCGTCATGACATAATTCTTCTTGTATGATCTCTGTCTGTAATGCAGTAGGTTATTGAAGTCACCCTTGATTCGATATCTTGAAAGTCTTCATGATTATGTTGACCATTGTAGAGATTAATTTAAATAAATAATTTGGTTTAAACCTTACAAGCGTTTAATGAAGCCGATGTACGCTCCCTCCCTCTGCTCTGAGAAGAATCTTGATAAGCCGCTTGTCCCCCCTTCCCAACCACCTTAAAATTATGAATGAGGCTTTGGTTGCAAAGCGTTTCTATAAAAAAAAAATTGACAAAATTCTTCTTTTGCATACCGATCAAGTTCCAATAACAGTTCCAATAATCAGTGAATGAATAACAAAACCGATACCGGATTGAGGTAACATTTTAATGAGGCCATAATCATTGATTTAGCGCAATTTGTCAAGTTTATGATATTATCTAGGACCTGTTCACAATTTAGTATTTGTTTTCTGGTATATTGATCCACTCTCTTTGGCAATCTAGGACGCTACCCGGTGGCTATCATAACTCATGTTGATGTCGCAGAGAAGAACCACGTGGAGGATCTCAAGACCGTCCTGCGGGTCTCTGGAGTAAGCGACATTTTCGAAGTGGCAAACCTAACCACTGAGAAGAAATTACTAGAGGAGCCCTACCAGCACAGTTTGCTCTCTCTCCTGGAGCGATGCATGACGGATGGAGATGAGACTCTCATCTTCAAGCATTACCAGCGCAAGGAACAACAGCGCAAGAAGGAGATTGAGAAGAGGCGGGAAGAGAAGAGACGTAAGCAAGAGGAGGAGCGAATAGCAGAAGCATGTCGACAAATGGCTGAGAAGGAGCGCGTCGAGAGAGAGAATCAGATGAGAAGGGAGTTGGAGGAGCAAAGAAGTGCGATTCAGTGGGAACGGGAACAGGCTGAGAGGCAGGCGAGAGAAAGACAGGAGCAAGAGAGGGATCGACGCTATCAAGAAGCCATTGCAAGGGTAGAGAGGGAAAAGCAGTCGGAGATTCGCCGAATCATGGAAGCTAATAAGAAAGACGACAGTAGTTGTGAAATAATGTAATGAGGGAGATTTTATTAGCCCGACGTAGAACTGTGTCAAAGATTGGCACAGTCCATGATACGCCATGAATGTGAGGGAAATATTCAAGTTGTAAAAGATGATTGCAAAATCGATAAACAGTGCACCCACTGTCGTAATTAGTAACTGGCTTCACATTCTTAATTAGGGGGAAAGCAATAACGGGATCAAACGATGCGACATCTCGTGTACAATCGACATATTACGTTTCAACGTACACACAACCATTCTCCAGGTAAAAAGAAATATATAAACAAAGTTTCAAACATATCAGTCATTTAAATCATTTAAACATATTGTAGTTATTTTTATGATGAGGCAATTTGTGGCGTCCATACCGAAATCCCTAGAGCATGCTGCATGAAGAACCGGTTTTTATCTCAATGCAAAAGAGACGTGGCCCTAAATCAAGATGGGAGCCACCGACAGGATTTCGTCACAGATGGCACCCAACTTTAATCAAGTTAAAGACTTCTAAGTATCTTGTTTAACTTTGTAGCTGTCAGCATGACGGATCTTTTAACACGCAAGGCACATGATTACGTGCCAAAAACTCACAATCTAATATGCAGCAAGTACTGAGTTATCCTTCTTTTAGAGCCCGTGTCGAAAACATACTTCTCTATAAATGGGGCCAAATCGACCAAATGAATCACAACGTGTTTATAGAATATCAGTGGTTGTACTCAGGGACCAGAACCAGTCTTTATGTGGTCTCCAGACACAGACTTTAAGTTGACACTTTATCCAAAATCCTAAAGCCTTGGGCAGAGCCTAGCTATGTCAATTTCCGGCTAAGAGACAGACCCTATTGTAGTTTCATAATGCAGACAACGTTATGCACAACGACTGACAAGGGTTTCTGCGTGCAAACTAGTCTTTACGGGGGAGGTGGGGGAAAGTGCGACCAGGTTGACTCCAATTGCTCCAAGTGTCCAGTAAAAATGGGCTGCGCATAAAACCATTGTTTATAATTATATCTTGAATATACTTCTTACACATGTATTTGATATCAATATTTGACACGATGATTATCCTCCATGGATTTCTCAATTTGTATATATGTTTATTGTCTATTAGAATCGTGTTTCATATAATCATATCTTATAGTGAATGTATCCTTACCAGTTTTCAAATGTATATTGTAAATTGCGAGCAATTCAGGCATTGGCTGCCATTCACAAATTACCATAATAAAATAAATAATTAAATAAAAAGATAAATGAATAAGTATTATATTATCTGTATGTACCGTCAAAGAAAAAATATCGAGCTTCTTCACAAACTTTTTTTGTAATTTTTTTTTTTTGTATATATATTTCGCATAACCCATTTGCTATGATGAGAGCCATTAAAACAAGTTTGTACACCTGAATACATAATATGATAATGAAATGATAAAATGGTGTAAATATAATAAATATAGATGTTCACTCAGATCTATAAAGAACATCGTTGTTTGTGTATTAAGTTGTAATACCCTGAATGACAGTGTTTGCATTATTTGGAAGAAAAAGGAAATGGAACAGTATTGATAATAAGCTGCTCATAAGTTTCCATAATGAGCAGGATGAAGAAGATGATGGTGATGATGATGATGATGATTATGATGATGATGATGATGATGATGATGATGATGGTGATAATGATGATAATGATGAAGATGATGATGATGATGACGATGATTATGATGATGATGATGGTGGTGATGATTATGATGATGATGATGATGATGATGATGGTGATGATGGTGATGATGATGATGGTGATGACGATGATGATGATGATGATGATGGTGGTGATAATGGTGGTGATGATGATGATGATGATAATAATGATGATTAGGAGGATGATAATAATGATAATGATGATAATGAAAATGATGATAATGGTGGTGATGATGGTGATGATGATGATAATAATGAAAATAAAAATAATAATAATAACAATTATAATGACAGTTATTTTAATAATAATAATATAATGATTATGGTGATAATGATGATGATGATAGTGATGATGATAATGAAATTGACAATGATAACACATTACCAGCAGTGCATCTAAACACAAGATTATCAAATAAACAAATGAACTAATAAAGGAATCAAAAAATATATGAATGCACTGCTAATATGCCCATTATACAAGTAGACTTTTCTCTATGAACATGGTATCTCTGTCTTTCTATTTTCTGTCTGTTTGTCTCGACCTTTCTCTCCCTTCCTACCTATCTTTCTTTCTCTCTCTATCTCTCTGTCTCTTTCTCTATCACTCTCTCTCTCCTTATCTCTCTGTCTCTCTTTCCTAATGCTGTCCACTTCTCTATTTTCGCTCATTTTTGCCTAAGTCCCTTCTCCGAATACTTTCTTATTATCTTTAAAACTAAATGATCATTCCCTTGCACGTAAAACATACTGGGTGCATCTTGAAAGTTATCTAAAATGTATTTAATGTGAACTTATCGTAACACATGGTTAATACACTACTCTATACAAATCTGAAAAAAGGTGCACGTAATATATACATAAAAACATATTTATTTTAATTAAGTGCAGGTATCTTTGTATTACAAACACAACTAATATGCCTTTAACTTGAGGTATTTTGAATGAACTCGAAGTAGACGGTATAAAGAGGGTAAAAAGAAAATCAAGCAACTATCCATGCAAATCCTGCCAGCCAGCCGAAAACCCTTCATACGAATAGTAACTTCACATTTTTGCAGAGTTATCACAACTTATTAAACTAACATAAAACAAATGTCTCCTTAAAAGGGCATTTCCAATAACCCTCTCCACCCATAACATCATAGATTTGATAACTATAAGTATAAGTGTAAAAGTGTTCTACATAACTGCGATACAAGTATATTCTACTCTGCTCATAAACACAGGAAACAGAGTTACATTTAAAGCAATGTTTCTTTCCTCTTTTATTAACTTAAACACGTCACGAAGTTTAAGTTATCAAAAGATGATTCATTGAAAACAAGGTCGTGCAACTGTCACAATCTTGTTGCTGACGAGAAGTTGTAGTTCCCCCTTGGAATATCCCTCTGAAATTTCTCAAAATATATTGTTGACATTTTGTCAAAACGATGTGTGCCTGGATAGGATAGCGTGGTGAAAGGGGATGGGGAAGGAGTCCACTGGCCGTGTGAATCGGTGCATATATAGGGCTGTTGGTTGGTACTCTGGGGTTGGTTCTGTAAGGCATGGGTTCGATCAGAAGAAGAGAATCGTTACAGTTGTTATCACAGTGAGATCTGTGAAGGATGCTACCTGTGGCATGTAAAAAGGAAAGCCAGGAAATTGCCGTAAAATCTTAAACCGAAAAATAACTGATAACGTACGATTTAACTTTTCTATATAGGCCTACATCACGAACATAATTAATTTTAGTTTGGCATCACAGAATGATTATTCCATATCTTTTTCATACTGTATCGACTTCAAAAGTCGTTCTCAAGCTGAGCATCATGCAAACCATGCTGAACGACCGAGTGAGAATATTTAGAGATATGAATGTTGAAACCCAGTAATGTATTTTAGAGCACTATAAATCTCTTCCATGATTGTACTGAAAAACGATTGATGGCACATCATTCTTTGTTTTGCTAGGAGGATGGACACACTAATTGCCCTCTCTTTTTAAAAGAAACACTGTATTCATTAGTTTGTGGGGGAGCGTAGCGACCGAGCGATGACAACATTGTTTCGAAGTGCTGAAAGTTTGCCTTTTAGTGCGCTAGAATGCTCATTATACATTGTTGTAATACAAGATAATTACATGCAATACTCTCCTTTTTTTCTTGTGAGGGGGCCCTTGGGGTCAAAATTGATTTTGCCACCACTTGAATCATTGAGGAGGGGGCATCCTTCCCTGCAACCCCGGCCCCGGCACCTTCGATGCCTTTGTTTTTATTGTGTTATGATTGTATTACTCCTACAAGCGGATGCGGGTCACTAACATTGAGACATATTTTCCACAACAAAGTGCAGCGACACAAAGTGTTTCAACATATTTCTATAATTCATATGAACGTACCTGTAAACACGCAATAACAGTATTGTGATTAAACTTTGAATAACGTTCCTTGAAATGAGTTTTTTACATATTTTATTTGTGAGTTTTAAATATTATAACTATATTGTAATTCTATGAATGATTAGATAAACTTCCACACTTTGTCAATATTGTTATTGTTGTTTTTATACTTATTACCTCTAATTAAATACTATTATTGCTTTTATGACTAGCTTATAACTAGCATCGTATATGATAGCTAAACTTTCGCTCTGTTTCCATGGGCACATATAGGAGGGGGGCGGGGGGGGTGATTGTACACCCTATCCCCGAACCTAAATTGCTCGGGTGCATACTCCCCATCACCATCCCCCCGTTATGTATACGCTCCTGCAATGAAGAAGAAAATAATATGGAAGTGATATAGTGTATCAGTATAAATTGATCAAAGATGGAATCAAATAGTCAACATGTAGAGCTTGAAAATTGTCGCAAGAAATACTGGCCCATAAATTAAATCTGGAATTCATGAAATCTCTATAATAGTTTTTGATATCTGAAACAGATTAGTCTAATTAGAAGGTGGTGTTTAAACAGTTTTAACAGTTTGACTGTAGTTCATTGGAAGTTTGTTTAAAGTATCAGGCTGTAATCCACAAACACAATACTTCGCAGAACACTGCAAGGTTGTCCCATTTCCCAATACTTTTTTTATTTGTCATTGAGACAATGGCTCTTCCAATTAGACGGAAAACTTTTAGATATAGTTGCTAAAATGTGGCTTACATTCAGGATGCAGAATTAATCTCACTAAATCAGAAGCATTTTGAATTGGGTCTCATTGCTGCCAGGAATTCTCACTCGCTGAAAGAAGATTTTTTGAGGAAAACATTTCAGTTGCAAATGTTTAATTCATTAAAACGTAGACAAAATATTAACACATACCGCAATTCAATGAAAGGAAATTGAGAAACTAAGTCACCATCACCGCCGGATATCTAGTATTAACTTACATTCTACTCGTGTGTCGTAAGACTGGATTTCAACAGACAAACGAAAGTTGGTTTTCCCCATGATACCGCGTAAGTAGTCTACATGGAGGGTAATGAAGGGAGTGGAAATGTTATGGAAGGGGGTTTGGGGTGGATATGATTGGGTGATGAGGGACTGCAAGAAGGATGCATGATGTCGCTTTTCAAAATAATATCACCCCCTTGCAGAAATGAAGCGTGAACCCAGACACTGGCAACTTTTTTTGTTTTGTTTGGGGGGGGGGGGCTACTCAGTAGATGTAATGCAACTGACTATATAGTGCGCGAGGGGTCATATCATTTCCTTTCTATTTTTTTTTCACTTTCTTTAATCTGTCTGTCTCTCTCTCTCTCTCTCTCTCTCTCATCCCTCATGTTTCTCGATTGAGAGGGTCATATGCCCCCCCCCCCATATTAAGCCACTGCCTCTAAATTAGGGAAACTTTGTTGTTAAACTTCTCGTTAAACTTTCATTAAACAGAAACTCAACTCATCAACAACAACAAAACAAAAAAACTGGAGCCCTGCACGGGAGTTACTTTTTTCCAATTTCAAAATAGACGTGTTAACAGTAGATATATATTACATAATGGACAAAGTACAAAGTAATCAATTTGAAACACTCAAATTAACAAATTAGTTTTAAAAAAACATAGGTGACGTTTCAAAATGACCTAGCATAAATATACTGAGAACGGGGGGGGGGGGGCATGCATATAAAACCCAACAGATGCATGCACCCGAGACTTGTTACATGATAAGAAAGTTATGGTCAAGCAAACTTAAAATCAGAATTATCAATATTGAAAATTAGAGTAGTAAAAATGATGGCAAGGTATACAATACTTTCATTGACCCCCTCCCTTTACACGTAGAAAATAGTATTGAGTATTGGAAATGGATAGAGAGGAAGAATGAGTAAAAAGAGAGGGGGAGAAGGGAAAAGAGAGAGAGAGAGAGAGAGAGAGAGAGAAAGAGAGAGAGAGCCAGAGAGCCAGAGAGGGAGAGACAGAGACACAGAGAGAGAGAGAGAAAGAGAGAGGGCGAGAAAGAAAGAAAGAAACATGACAGATGGAAGATGAAGGACGGGAAATTAATTAAAACATTTTCATGGCTTCACACATTCTCATGTTTGATGCACAGCTTGACCATTTGCCTATTAACAAAAATTGAAGAAACTCTTACATATCCATGGTCAGTGGTCTTGTCAATAATAGCACATCCATACTCAAATTAAGGAGCCCTGACTATGCCTTAAAAATTCTCCAACATTTGAATGTTCAGGGGAAGATGGTGATACCTCGTTAAACAAAATATGGTTTCAGATGAACCTGGGAATTCCGACGTCAGTCATATGACCGACTATGCCTTTATTAACTGTTATCAAACATTTGAATGATCAGGGGAGGATAATGGCACTCTCCCTGGTGATACTTCGTAGAAAAGAAATGGCTTCAGATAAACCTGGGAATCCCACTTCAGTCACGTGACTAGAGGGTTGGACTATGCAGATTAACCCCGCCTCTGGGCTTCAGTTAGTTTAGTACTTCACGCTTTCCCTTATAAGGGAGTTTACAGATAGCACATGGTACAAATGACCCCAAATATCCACAGATCTTTTACACATGGAGAAGTTCCACTTTGAGCATCTTAGAATAATAACTGCCAAAGTCCTAGATGTGCTTCATGAATACCTTTTGTTTGCCCTCTTGAAAAGAATACTTCCACCTAGGTATCTTAGAATGTACCGTTGGTGCATAAATGAATAATGTTACATAACTTTCATGAGTGCATATCCAGTATTCATCGCTGGTGGGTTTTACCTTTTTGGTACAAATGACCTTTATCTCCCCATGCGCAGATTGTATCTGTAAACTCCCTTATTATGGGATGTCGCAAATTATGCTGAGCCCGCTTTCAATTCGCCATCGGTTGAGGGCAGACAGATTTTCTCAGCATCAACTAAACTTGGATCCTTCCACTTTCCATCCGTATAGTGAAGACGGGTTCTGATCTGTAGCTAACCAAAATGTCGTCAGAACCTATCCTAAGCGGCAGCCAACTGACAGAAAAGATAGATATTCTACGGAAAGAAGTGCTGACATATGAGCCAGGCAAGGTATCAACGTGTGCAGATCGAGTTGGATTCCCAGAAAATCTTTATATAGGTAACAATCAAACAAATTTAATCTCGACATTTTCTTGAACAAAAGTTCAACAAGCGGCATACTGATTACTTTATATTGCTTTTCATCCGTATATTACGACACGCAATCGTTGGAAAATCAGCGTGCAATATTAGGCCCATTTTCACATCCCAAACACCATGCTAAAAAACTCAGCGTTGTTTTCTCATACCACTTTTTGGGATGAGTATTGCGCATGCGCGACATGTCGTAATACTCTGCGCGCGATTGCGTAGAAGCGATCCGAGAGTCACGTAACGAAAAACCGGCATGGTACCGAAGTTTCGATTTACCCTGCAAAAATCGGTTACATCTGAGAATATATACTATTATCTAGATCTATTATTTTTAAATTATTTTAAAAATAATTCCATAAGTTGGGGTAAAACAAAAATATTCCAACTATATGAGTGACAGTGAAATATACATTCTCAGATTTTATTGAACAATAATTTGCCAATGTGTGTTTTGCGTGTCTGCTAAAGCATGTGTATGCTACTATGCTTATCAACTAGGGGACCTACGCCCCTAAGTCATAAATGACAGTAATGAGGATAAATGCCTCACAAAAGGGCACTAATATAGCACATCGACACGGTTTTGATCCTGGGGCCTCACAGTTACGAGGCCATTGCTTTGTCACTGAACCATGACTGTACGCAGCGGGGGCTAGGGTAGGGGGCAGTTTCCATAAATAAAAAAATAAAAAATAAAATGCAATCAATTTTTTAATAATTAATTCCATTTTACCCCGGTCCCCAACATAAAAAAATCCTCTGTGTGCCCATGCCTTGAGCCATAATGCATGGGCACACAGAGGATTTGTTTATGTTGGGGACCGGGGTAAAATGCAATTAAACAAAAATATTCCAACTATATGAGCGACAGTGTAATTGTATTCTCTGGGAAAAGAGGCCAGGATGTATAATAATTCCTTATATTGTGTTTACTTACTTTATAGTACATTTAGTAATTAAATGAGCTTCTTGTGGCTAATATCTGTATTCTGCTGCGTACTCTTTTTCCTGGCGATTCTCCGATTCCCTCTGTGGCTGTACGTCGGTTGCCCGGCAAAACTTCGCGTGGCGCTACACCACCTTTTGCCGGGAACTTAAATTGCGCATCGGGCGTTTTTTTGGTCCCAGCAAAACATCATGTAGCAAATGAAAGATATATTTGCAAATTAATTTGAGAACATAATAAATCAGGTAAAAAATCTTTATCTAAGAATAGTTTTGGCTACATGGAACATAGAAAAAATGTTGTTTACAGTACTTGAAGTAGGTGTTAAAACTTTAAAAGCGTTTTTCTCGGTGCCACCTTTTTTTTACCAGCGCGCACGCTACGCGACCTTTTACCGGGCAACCGATTCATACCTCTCTCACGCTGCCAAACCGACTCCAAACTTTAAAAACTTTTAAAACCGACTGATCGATTCTTGGTCGTCCGAGGTACATGTATACGTCTTGTTCGGTCCAGTCGTTTGTGGCTGGGATGTAACATTTTCACATTCGTCCTACATTTTCTTTTCAAATATTAGGGCTCTTTGGCCGGACGGGATGCGGAAAGACGTCACTGATCAATTCACTCAAGTTTGCTGCCCATGGCAAACTGCGACGATCACAATGGCAGCAGGCTGCGGGCCAGGAGAAGGCTGGAGGACACACCATGTTCAGAAAGCTAGCTGATATTACCAAGAAGATTTTTGTGATCGACAACCGGGGTCTAGATGATCCAAATACTGAAAAGGCGATTGCAGAACTAGCCGCACAACTAGGTGAGGACTATTGACAGAGAAATTGAGAGAGAGAGAGAGAGAGAGAGAGGGCGGAGAGAGAAGGAAATGTAGCGGTCTCACCGCAAAACCGACTCCACACCGACTTCAAACCGACCGATTCTTGGTCATTCAGTGGTGTCCGTTTCGTTGGTGTGGGCATACAACTTCTTAAATCGCTACATTTCATTGTGATCAAACCGCATGTTTATAGAATGTGCATCGAATCTTTCCTAATTTTTTCCTTCGAAGAGGGGCCCCTATTTTGTGACTTCGGATCATTGACTACTTCCTCCTCTTTGCCCCTTCCATTCCCTCCCCTCACACTCCCTCCTTATTACCGCCACTCTGTTCTCCGTCTCCTCTCCTGCAGCCCTTGACTGTGTAAAATCTACAACATTTCTTTGAATATACATTACCAATATATTATCGTGGAAAAAAAACATCGATCGATAATCTCTGCCAAATTGTTTCACGAAATATTTGTGTTGTAATCAAATTTAGACTTCAATCCCTTACAAAATACTATAATGTCTGTATTATCAACTCTAATACTGCCGTACTTACATTATGAATTTCCTGCTTGGGATAATTTAAGCACCACATAATTATATCAATATAATACTTCTGGTACAAAAACATGTACTCGGAGTGATACATAATGCTATCTATTGCTCACATACTGACCCTTTAATTTTGAAAGGCATTCTTTTAAAAGTTAAAGATTTATACTTATCATTTTTTTGTTGTTGCTGAATTCAAACAAGGACGGTACAACGAATCGTCTTCTTTCTCTAATAATATAATGAAACGTCAAAGCTTTCACGCTTTGCGCGGGAGGGGGAAAATTGAATTCATACAAGGATTAAGAGTCGAGAACTTTACATTTAACGAATCGTCTGCTTTCTCTGATAATTTAATGAAATGTCAAAGCTTCTGCGCTTTGCGCGGGGGGGGGGGCGGAATTCAGACAAGAGTTAATAGAGTCGAGAACGGTACATTTTTCTTTCTCTAATAATTTAAAGAAACGTCAATCCCTTCCGCGCTTCGCGCGGGAAGGGGAAACTGAATTCAGACAAGGATTAAGAGTCGAGAACGGTACATTTAACGAATCGTCTTTTTTCTCTGATAATTTAATGAAACGTCAAAGCTTCAGCGCTTTGCGCGGGAGGCGGGGAAACTGAATCAGACAAGGTATAAGAGTCGAGAACGGTACAACGAATAGTCTTCCTTCTCTAATAATTTAATGAAACGCCAAAGCTTCCGCGCTTCGCTACCAAGTCTATCTCTTCCAACTCCTTGATGCAAAATTAATTTCGAAAAAACGTCATTCGTCCTTCTCCTTTATCCTCCCCCTTTACCAATTTCCTTCTTCTTAGAAATAAGATATCGTAATCTTTCTTTCTTGATACCTTTCACAGCGCCCGGCATGACTTGGATAGTAATACTAATGGACTAGCTGAGGTCATTGATTTCCTACATGGCCATCAGGGTAAGATTTTATCCTCCATATTTGTACTTATTCTTCATTCCATTATCCACTCATTTGCCCAAGTTTTGTTCAAGGCCATGTTCAAACTGTCATTTTGTGTGTGTGGGTGTGTTTGTGAGTGAATTTTACGAAATACGGAGAGAAAAAAGGTACGTACGAGTTTTCAAATGTATTGGACGATTACCTCTTCAAACAGGCCAGCTTAATCATCTCTAGAGATTTCAACATTCGTGTCGGTACGTCTTCATCATATGCCAGAGAGCTCATTGATTTTCCTATAATGGAAATGGCCTTGAGCAACACACCCAACAGTCTGTCATATCATGGACCTACTATTCGTAGTAGGTCCATTTGTCATACATAATACGCGGTCATACTGGATCTGCTAATCTCCCGGAAAGAGACTGACACCACAGTGCTGTCCGGCATCAACGCCATCGATGGTATTTCGGACCACTCAGTCATTGCTTGTAACATGCCCATAGTAAGCCCGCAAACTTAACGAAAAACTGTTGTGTCACGTAACACCTACTCAATACAGCCAAGCCGCTTTTTTAAGGATTTGGGTGAAGTTTCATTGATGGAGAAGGGCACAATGAGCAACGCAGACCTTGCTGTCAGCAACTACAACTCAACTCTGATGGCTACCCTAAATTTGCATCCTCCTGTCCAAGAACGTTCAGTGACTGTTCGTCCAAACACTCAGTGGTACACGCAGAACATTGCAGAAGAAAAGCTCCTAAGCAGGCAGCTGGAGAGTAAGTGGCGCTTCTCCAAGCTTGAAATACACCGACAACTGTATCGCCAACAGTGCCTGTGAGTCCAGTCTTTAATTCGAGTACAACGTACAACGAATCAAAGACTGTTCTGGTGACTCAAAGGGACTCTTTAAAGTTGCAAGCGATCTTATGAACAGAAAGCAGAAATCACCCATGTCAAGTCACGTTTCTACTAAGGACCTAGCTTCTTGCTTCAGCATTTTATTGTTGTTGATAAGATAGAAGCTATCCGTGTCTGTTTACCAGACATCAGACCATCACCATGCAGTGACTCGTCAAAACGCTGCAGTGTTAGAATCAGTGATGCCATGTCTCAAGCAAGTCATCTTTCCTACGGTGTCCCCAAAGATCGGTAGGAGGCCCCCTCATATTGTCGCTCTATTTCCAGCCGGTGGGTAGCATCATCGAGGGCACACAACATCAAATACCGCTGTTACGCATATGACATACAGATGTATATGTCGTTTGCAAAGCAAATGGAGACGTGCATCGAGGACATCAATGGACGCGTCTGCATGGTCTTAAACTCAATCATCAGAATTCAGTTAATAATGGGCTCAATGCAAATGCTGAACAAATTTGCCACAAAGGACTTTGGCATCCATGTTGAAAATAACAACATCTACCCATCTACCAATACTCGCAATTTTGGCGTTATCTTCATCACCAGCGTGTCCTTCAATGATCATATTTCTCTTAATATATCAAGTTATATAATATTTAATCCATTTTGTTAAGTATGTGATATTATCTAGGACGGATTCACATTTTAATATGTATTCTCTGGTGTATTGATCAACTCTCTTGTATTCTCTCCGATGTCCTATCTCTTTGGCAAACTAGGACGCTACCCGGTAGCTATCATAACTCATGTTGATACCGCAGACAAGAACCACGTGGAGGATCTCAAGACTGTCCTACGGGTTTTTGGAGTAAGCAACATTTTCGAAGTGGCAAACCTGACCACAGAGAATTTAGTTTTGGAGGAGCCCTACCAGCACAGTCTGCTCTCTCTCCTGGAGCAGTGCATGGCGGAAGGAGATTCGACTCTCATCTCAAAACATCACCAGCGCAAGGAACAACAGCGCAAGAAGGAGATTGAGCACAGGCGGGAAGAGAAGAGACGGAAGCAAGAGGAGCAGCGAATAGCAGAAGCATGTCGTCAAATGGCTGAGAAGGAGCGCATCGAGAGGGAGAATCAGATGAGAAGGGAGTTGGAGGACCAAAGGCGTGCGATTGAGAGGGAACGGGAATGGGCTGAGAGGCAGGAGAGAGAAAGGTGGGAGGAAGAGAGGGATCGACGCCACCAAGAAGCCATTAATAGGGTAGAGGCGGAAAAGCAGGCGGAGATTCGCCGAATCATGGAAGCTAATAATAATGACGAAGGTGGTTGTAAAATAATTTAATGTAAGCTGCTGCCATTTAAAGAATAATAATGCCCGTTGTAAGATAGACGTTATCAGCCTGACGTAGAACTGTGTCAACCATTGGCGCAGTCCATGATACGCCGTGACTGTGAGGAAAAAATCATTAAAAAATAATTGCAAATTCAATGCAGTGCTCCCACTGTGCCAACTGGCTTCACATCCTTGATTACCGGGGCAAGCAAGAACACGATCAAACGATGCGACGCCTCGTGTACAATCGACATATTACGTTTCAACGTATACACAACCATTCTCCAATTATCTGACTTGTCCAAACTAGAATATACTTAATTCTATTTTTGTTAAGGTGTACAATTCTTCTGGTTTTCAAACAGATCAGTTATTTGAATCCATATTGCTCCGTTTAGTTTCATATCACAACGCCCCCTATCGTCAGAGTCAGCAGCCTAACATGTTAGCCTATGGAATTTCACACAAAAGATCGTTAAAAAAACATTTTTTATTTAAACGAAAAGCACATCCACCCCGACGTACGTTATCACTAGCTCTTTCATTGGAACCCTCATGTCCCATTGACTTTTGAAAGTTCACCCACCGTAATTTGATCAAAATAGGTTGCAAGCTCGTCATTGCCTATAATACACATGTGAAACAAGTCGAACTTTGGACTCAGTTTCCCAAGCGATTTTAAGATTATAGGTCAAGCACACGAAAGAAAAGAAGCATGAATTATCATAGATCACTTCTGCTTGGTTCATTTAGTCCATTTCATCCAACCCCCCACCGTAATTTTTCCATTTAGTAAAAGCAAACATTTCGCCGAGGTAAGCAAAAACATGAATATTCATGAACGGTCAGACAATACAGCCTTTTACGTAACGTATAGTGAATGGGAATGGGCGATGATCCGTCCAGGAGGTAGAGGTCAGTGGTTTGTGCTGGCAATGTTCCAGCGAGCGATAATGAGACAACCGGAGCCATATGACTGACATGTTTTCTCCACAGATGGCACCCAACTTGATAAGTTAGGTCGAAGATGAGACTTATGCAGTAGCTGCCGAAAATGGCCGACGCGCAGGACCCGCGCGGCGGTCGTTAAAATTGTCAACGCCAGTAGAGATGATAAAATCATATAAAGGCTTACAACAAATAAAATAGGCCTACTGGTTGTCAAACGTTAGTCAGTTGAATGCAATACGGGTTATCAAACGTTTTTTTAAAGAAATGTGTATTAGTGGCGGTGTGCTATTATAAATACTTGGTTGACTACAAATCTATTGTGATTGGAAGTCGTTAGTTTTATGTCGCAAGAAGAAATAGAAACCCGAAGAATTGCTCACCAAGTTGTGCTGCTATTTCAGCATGAACTTCTTCTGCACTCGGGTTGTCTAGTCCTCGGTTATCAATGACGTAGATGCATTGGGTCAAATTGGCGATCTTTCTGAACATGGTATGACCCCCTGCTTTCTCCTGACTTGCTACTTCAATCCATTGCGACTTTCTCAAACGTCCCTGAGCTGCAAACTTTAGGGAATTTATCAGAGAACTTTTTCCGCACCCAGTTCTTCCAAACAATCCAATGAAGAGGTTTTCGGGAAAGGAAATCTTGTCGGGAAGGGTCACGTTTTTACCTGGCTTGTAATCTTGAACGATATCGCGAATCTCTCTTATTTCCTCCAGCAGGTCACTTTCGGAGATTGTCGCCATGTTCCTATTAATTGTTTATCTCTACAGTTGTCTCTAGAGTTTGCAACAAATTTAAATTAGAAATATGTGAATTGTAGTTTATCCTAAATGTTATCTGCAGCCAAGCGTTACTAAGTTATTCCTAATTTCGCAAAAATGAACAAAGTATTTCAGATGAGGAACTTATTAAATACCCGTTATTTTTTGTTGTTTGTTTGTTTTGGCTTTTTATTTGAAAGGTATTTGCTTAACCGTGAGATTGATATCTAGAATAGCCAAGAATTAGGGTAGACCCGCTTTCGGAAGCGGAGATACACACGTTCATAAATGTATGTGATGGCGTCGTTTATATGGAGAATACTGCTTTATGGAGGTGTGGCTTATGCAGGTATATCACTGCGCCTGTGTGAGCAAAAGCACCTCCCAGACCGATTAGAGCATGGCGAAACAATGACAATAAAATGGGTTTTTCCAAACTACATTGTGAAATCACAACCACAAAACGCCTCATTTTCTAAATAGATTGTGTTGCCATGCAAAATGCCCCATATAACTGTAGGTACTTTGTGCTAAGCTGTTCTTTAACTCCTTGCCCTTTCAGACGAATTACTGCGCATGCTCAATACTTTAGCTTAGCACCGCCCATACGGACGTGACCATATTTGTACACAATGACAAGGCAGTGGGTTTTTCCAGTTCCCACATCGAATTACAAACTTGCTTGTTACCCTCGATCAACATTCTGACGTTGATCTTATTGCGACGCAAAGGATGCTTTAGCTGGCAAGCTATCCGCACTGACTTTGCAACCAACGACGGGCAGAAGTTCATCATGGCGAGCGGGAACAAAATTGTCATCGCTTTACTCTCCGTTTCGACGGAAAACTCTACAGATCAGTTAATTGAACAAATCAAGCGCGAGAATGAGGATTTCAGATGCGTCTTTGTGAAACTCACCCAGCAAGATTTACAGTCCTTCCAGGCTGGAGAGACGTACGATGCCGTCGTTCTATTGCATTCAATTTCACAAGGTCGTAACTCCATCACTGACGTAGCAGACGCCAAGTACAGCAAGCTCCTACCCACACTCAAGAGGATTTATGGTGAGTCATTCTGAGTGATTATACTTCAGATATATGTTTCATATGACTTTACATGGGCTGTTAATGTATATAGAGCCAGAATAACGTTTCTGAGAGATGATAAACGCAAAGCTGTTTTGAAACACATATAGGGTGTGTTTATGTTCAACTTTTTCAGGCCAGAATGAGGCTTTTGTTACGCGTTTAGTTGAAAACACGGTTGCGTCCTTTCTCATTTTCGTAGAATCATCGATCAACGGCGATCGTAAACTCGTTTTGGATCGGCGTTTCTCCAAAAAGACGGTTTCTGGGGAAGCACGCACAATCAGTTGTAAACGCGTTTAAATGACGCCATCATAAACGTGTTTCCGGTTCACGCGAAAATCTATGACTAGCAGGACCCGTGGAAAATCCACGGAATGGGGGAGGGGAGGTGTTGATAGATATAATGTGCTAACGAAAATATATATTTATTTTTTTTAATAAATATAATTTCTATGTTAGATGATATATTGAGTCTTTTTTTCTATTTTGAGATTTTTTTTTTCCTTCTATTTTTCAAATTTAATTTCTCTTGTTTGTGAAATTGTATTCTTTTACTTCTTCTTTTTATTTTAACGCATATCGGCGCATACACTGTATGCAATGGCCGCCTGGCCTGCATAAATGCATGCTAGCTTCTGCCGGTGCAGTGCCTACAAAGCATATCATTTAGCTATATATGCCTAACACGGGAAAGGCCTAACCCGTTGCATCGTCATCTGCTGTATGTATCCTTGATTAAACAGTGCTCATGTCTATGCAGTGCCTACAAAGCATATTCGAAAAAGCGCGCCAAATCTTGACCTGCCCTCCCGGGGGCTATTTTTTTCTTTCCCAAACAGGTTTGCTAATGCTAATATTTCCGGTCATCTGATTGGCCGATATATTACGTCATTATCAATGACGTAACCGTTAGGGTGAGTGATAAGGTTATAGAAATCATGCAGAATCAACTTTCATTAACCCATCGTTGGCTCAATCGGTAAGGTCAGCGTAATCATATGGCTCCGGTTAGTCTCATTTCACAACGCCCCCTATCGTCAGAGCATGATCTGAGTCGGCAGCCTAACATGTTAGCCTATGGACGTTTTTTAAAAAAATCGTTAAAAATTCATTTTTTGTTTAAACGAAAAGCACATCCACCCCGACGTACGTTATCACTAGCTCTTTCATTGGAGCCCTCATGTCTCATTGACTTTTGAAAGTTCACCCACCGTAATTTTTCAAAATAGGTTGCAAGCTCGTCATTGCCTATAATACACGTGTGAAACAAGTCTAACTTTGGACTCAGTTTACCAAGCGATTTGAAGGTTATAGGTCGAGCACACGAAACATAAAAAGCATGAATTATCATAGATCACTTCTGCCTATTTCATTATGTCCATTTCATCCAACCCCCCATCGTAATTTTTCCATTTAGTAAAAGCAAACATTTTGCCGAGTTTAGCAAAAACATGAATATTCATGAACGGTCAGACAATACAGCCTTTATAGTACGTAACGTATAGTGAATGGAATGGGCGATGATCCGTTCAGGAGGCAGAGGTCAGTGGTTTGTGCTGGCAATGTTCACGCGAGCGAAAATGAGACACTCGGAGCAATATGTACAATCTTAGAGTTGTGGGTTCAAGTCATAAAGTTATAAATAGTGAGGCAAAGCAATCAAAGTCTAATTGTTTGTGACCTCCTTCCAAGCTCCTTATGACGTAGAACATATCAGCCATTGAGAAGAATGGAAATATAAGAAATTGCAAACCTGTTTGGGAATAAAAATTTCGCCTCCCGGGGTCAACGTAGCATGCGAATCATGATACAGAGCCCGAATTCGCTTGGAGAAGGGAGCATAAACAATACATCGTGGAACTGCGTTTACGATGAGCGTTTCAAATCGCTCATTCTGCCTTCAAAATTGAGCATAAACGCACCCTATATATCGGACCTTCCCAGGGAGAAGTAGCGCGCGCCATGTGCTGTGTCATGTTGTTGTACAAGCATGCCTGCGTGTGCGTCCATTGTTCATTGCATTGTTCATTGCATTTTTCAATGTTTACGTATTATGCGATTACGTCTTTAACTGTTTTTTTTTCTTCATCGCGTGCACATGCTAACGTGCTACTCCAAGAAGAAAAAGTGCGCGCCCTATAGTTGCAGGGCTGTAGCCAGAGTTTGATGTTGTTGTTGTTTTTTTTTTGGGGGGGGGGGCACATACAATGTAATCGATCGAGGTCCTGGGGAAGTGTCTAAAAAAGTTCAACCGATCTTGGAATTTTTGGGGGGTGGATGGAACTCTTTCTTAATTACTGTGTAGGTGTGTTGCACAATTTGTGGGGTTATTTTTAGAGTTTACACCATTTTGGGGTTCATTTTAGTTTCTTACGCCGTTTAGGGGTCCATTTTAGTGTCTTACGCCGTTTAGGGGTCCATTTTAGTTTCTTACGCCATTTAGGGGTGAGATTTACAGAACCGTACGCAAATAAGGGTCGAAATTTTCTACACTGATTACTCCATTTAGGGTCCATTTTTGAGGTGCTGTGACGAGCATGCATACCAAAGTGGTATGCGAGTGAACCCCCCCCCCCCCCCCCCCATCCCGGGCCGGAAACCTATCCCCTGGACATCCACCCCCGGACAACTAAACCCCGGACAACTACCCCCTGGATAGTTGTCCGGGGGTACTTGTCCTAGAGGATGGTTGTCGTAGGGCGTAATTCTCTGGGGGTAGTTGTCCGGGTGGTGGTTGTCCGGGGGTAGTTGTCCTAGGGGTAGTTGTCCCAGGGGTTAGTCGTCCTAGAGGGTGGTTGCCCTAGGGGGTAGTTGACTGGGGGTGGTTATCCAGGGGTTGATGTCCAGGGGGTAGGTGTCCTAGAACCCGAGTGGATATGTCACCGGACTGTGGATCACAAGGTCCGCGGTTCAAGTCCCGCCGCGGCACTGGTGTCCTTTGGCAATACATTGATCTACATATGCCACTCTCCACCCAGGTGTTGATTAGGTACCCGGTAGGATGCGAAAGTTAATGTGGTTGGATTAGCAAGTGGCGCTTGTAAAATGGCGACTGGCTGGAGCGCTCCCCAGGAAGTGGAAAATGTGCATACATTGTGTTGCGGGTATTAAAGCCTGAATCCGATGACCGGGCTGGTATCTCTTTGATGCGCCTAGAAAACAAAGTATTAGGCGCATAATAAATGTGAGCTAATACTATTATTATGCGATTTTAGTGTGTGTGGGAGTGTGCGGGTGTGCATGTGGGTGCGTGTGTGGTATCTTTTGATGCAGTCCTTTAAGAATATGCAATGAAAACAATGTTTTACGATAGGAAGATTTTGCGTACAACGGAGTGCTTGAGAAAGTTTACTGAGAAGCAAGAGCGATTCAATTTTATGGCAGCGCTTATCACGTGTTCGCACTCGAGGCTTTGAGCATCATTGCGTGAGAATGGCTATTACGGAGGCTTGACAATGAATCTGATTATTCTAGAGAAGGATTCAATTAAAAATATAGCCATGGTCTTATCTTGAAAATGAAATATACTGCCAGGAAGATAGGAAGATTTTGCGTACAACGGAGTGCTTGAGAAAGTTTACTGAGAAGCAAGAGCGATTCAATTTTATGGCAGCGCTTATCACGTGTTCGCACTCGAGGCTTTGAGCATCATTGCGTGAGAATGGCTATTACGGAGGCTTGACAATGAATCTGATTATTCTAGAGAAGGATTCAATTAAAAATATAGCCATGGTCTTATCTTGAAAATGAAATATACTGCCAAATGAAAAATGTCAACAGGAAAAGATTTATCTAATATATTTAAGTGCATGCAAAGTCTTCTGCGATTTACCTTTATCTCGAGTGCACGTAGCTTGAAGGTTTTTAAAGGGTTACAATGTTTTAAACGCAGAAAGGATTAAACAGGAATAAAAGGATCGAGAGAGAGAGAGAGAGAGATAGATGGAAACATTTCACTACTTCCAAAGTTGCTACAAATATAAACTTTAATCATACCTAAGCTTTACAATTTCATAAACGGTTCATATGTCTATTACTTTTTGGAAAAAGTGAAATTGAAGAGAATCATGAGACTGAATCCCAACAAACAGTGGGGAAAAGAGGGCGCTCTTCATCCATTGACAAGGATCTCTATTGATTTTGAGGGGTATTTTAATAGTAATTCTATACTTCTGCGTTTTCAACTCGCTATTTCTTTTCTTTTTTGTTAAAATTTATGTGATGAAATAAACAGTCGAGGAAAATCTATGTCAGGTAGATAAGCTTTATGTTAACCTTTATGTTTAAAGTTGCCAAAGATTTTGACTATCTCTACTTTCTGTGATCCATCCGTGGATCATAACGTCATTTGAAAATGCATGTAATTATGTATCTATGGCTAGAATATGAGTTTAGAATTATTCATAGAATTTACATATATTTTGACAGGACCTGACCGTGTTGCAGTTGTTGTTCACTCCATGACGAGCTTCAATTCTAACACCAAGATGGCACTGATGTTGGTCTTCAAGAAGTCCCAGCCAACCACCTTCCAATGCTCTAAATGCGTCATCCAATGCAACAATCTAGCTGAAATGCGAGCTGAAGACCTCTCACGACTCACTGAATTCCTCGGGAAGGTACGTGATCATCCTCTACCCATCGCTGACAAAGAGGCATATTCAACCCTGACCACAGCGCCCTCTGCGGATAAAATAGATACAATCGAGACTGGTGGTAAGCCACAAAACATACCTGTTTCTGGTAGTGTTACCAAAGGAGATCTGGCTTCTTCTGCTCTGAGTAGTTCTACTGACACCAGTTCCATGTCACAGACAGAGGTTGGACGCTCGACAAATGCCTCAGCAATTTCGATTGATAGTGGTTCTCATGTTGACCCTTTAGGGGTTGATCTCCGTTCAGAAGGTACTCCGGCACAACCTACTAACAACCAAACTAAGTTAATGACAAGCACACCATCCGCCGGTAAGGAAGATGGTAACCTTCAGAACATGGCTTCTGGTACGTCACAACTTGGCGCACGTTCTTCCGATGCCGCACAATTCTCACATGCCTCACCGAAAGTCGACACTTCACCTGAAAGATATGCCGCCCAAGACAAAGTGATCGACACAACCTATCCCATAGCCTTATTCAGTCTTTCTACATCAAATCAACCCGTTCATTTGTTGGATGGGCTACGACGACAACTTCCCGGAAAGACAATCATGTCGATTAAAGACATAAGAGAGCTGGCAAGCAACTGGCACTTGTTTGAAGCTATTCTTGTGGACTTGGGATCATTACCGGAAGCTGTCTCTTACAGTTTCGATAAATACAAGGGCGCTTCGGATATTTACCAGAAATGCGTAAAAGAGATGTGTAGGTGTTACAGTTTTAGTTGTAGGCTAATCTCATTACATATGGAAATTTCAAAATGATGTAATGCCTGACTAAAGTCTTCCAAGTTGACAAACAAAGTGATATTAACAATTTAAATCCTACAATATTTTGAAGGATCTTTTGATCTTGATGACATGATGATCGCACGTCTATATTGAGTCGACATACCTACATGTGTGTAGTGAAAACTTGTTCTATTGAATTTCACTAGTATTTATTAGGATCTATTGTTATAATAACATCTACATTTAAATATCAAGCTCTTATTCGTTTATAAACAAATTCTGAAACGTTCACATACTTGTTAAGATTTGTAATGTATATTCGAAGAATATTCTACAAAAAATAAATTCCAATAGGGTATTACAATTTTATACATTGAATAAACTTGTAGCAAGGGGTCTAATAATCACTTATCTCAATCTCACTACTCTTTAGTGGTACCCCAGAACTTAGCCGTGTTGATGCCCGCTCCGACGAATACTCCTTCAGACCATAAACATGCAGGTGAGGTAACTTAATATTTAATCTCTGACTCAACTACAGCTTCTGTTTTACACATTAATTTTTTTATTTTACTAATATTTTAGACCCTATATGCTTTTCGCTACAACTGTATGGCACTGTGTATATCGTCTTCTAGTCCGAGTTTTCTACGTAGATGTTCCTTTTCATAATAGAGAAACATGCCACTATCCTCACCCGTCACGGCACAATGCACATTCACCATTTCTTCTCGTTTTATTATTTACAGATATCATACGCATCATAAGCGAGATCGCAAAGACCACAGAAGTTTCTGTCTTCCAGTACAGCAGTGAATCTTGCAAACCATCTCACTTTGATGATGACATGAAAAAACTACTGGTTAACTGGCTTCTGGGTTGCTACAAAAGATACCACGCAGCTGTCTTACAGGAGGGACCCAGCTTCTTCGAGAGATTTCAGAATCTACCAACCAAGTTTGCCACGTATTTTTTTAAGAAGCTAGGCAGGTAGAAGTACGTCAGTGGGGTGGTGGATTCATGGGCCTACCTCGGAGAAGTCCTTTTGACTGGTAATGGATGTCTAGTAAGAGAATGACATGAACATGAAGCCTTGATCATGTTGGTAGCGGTTGGACACCTGAGGTGGATCTGTTCTGTCTAGCAAGGCAGCAACGTACATGTATAAACATTGTATTTTTAAAGACTTTCGCTTCATTAAATACCACCAAAATTTGGGTTTAAAAAATCTTAATTTATTTTTACCCGATATGTGGCAAAGCATACGCAAATATATATGATTTAAATAGAAAAGGGAGAACCCTTGCGAGGTTCGTGCCAACTCTTTTTGAAAAAACACAACTTCTTGGATGTCTTCTTCCTTCTTCAGGTAAAGAACAGGCTGACTTTATCAAGTAAGAGTGAACAATAACAAAATCAAAATATAAGAGAGAGATTCTTTTGTGTTATAGATCAACAAAAAGTTGGATATTTTCATGAAACTAGTAGAATGAATTCTCCTTTGTATACATATGTTTGTATGCATGTGTATTATATACGTAGTGTTATGTTTATCTATTAAGTCATTTGTTTCCAAACAATTACTAAAAACGCTTAATAACACCCCTGTTTCTAGCTTTCCAACCACAATAGTATAGTATTAATGACTGCTTTGAGAGAAATAGTTGTTTTTATACGCTCAAGGGAGGTTAGAATTGTGCTATTGCCCGAGGCGTGCCGAGGGCAATAGCCCAATTGTAACCTTCCCGAGAGCGTATAAAAACAACTATTTCTCGAATATTAAAGCAGTCATTAATACTTTTATATGCCGAAAAAAAAGAGTCAACTTATGACACCACCTTGGTCTTTATCTAGTTTATCTGCACTATGATGTGACTAAAGTCACCGCCTTAGACCACTCGGCCATCGCACAGTGATAACATACTTAGCAGTTTTCTCCGATTTATACATTAAAATGGATTGAAAACGGCTTCGCGTGCTGGATGCTTCGCGGTAGCTCCATTAAACGGGCCCTTCTTTTACTTTTGCAACGCATTGGCACGAACTTAGATCAAGATCTATCGGCAGATGTTGTTTTTGGAAGTTTATTTTCGTCTGCATGTCAACAATGCAAGATAAAATTGTCGGTAAGATCGATCGAGATTCAATTGTATTGAAATTACCGACCAATTCTTCGCACACGTACGGTATCTGCAATCGCTCAAACCATTTTTTAACATGTAAACCTATGGGTATTTCACCAAGACTGAACTATTTTCCCACTTTTAGAACTATTTTTTAGAACTATTACATGGGTTAGGAATTTGACCGGGAAATTTACAGGAATAGTTAAAGTTTATGAATGCAATTTCGACCAATCAGATGGCTGGATTTCTTAAGTGAGGTATATAATCAACAATATAGGGCGTAAATATTAATAAAGAAGTCAGAGCCATCATCAGCAAATATACAGACTTTGGCCAACTGATTTGTATTTGCCCATCAATTAACATCCGTCTTACCAAAGGCTGCACCATCAAATACCAGTGTAATTACTAAATTTCCATTGTGACTGTCGTATACATGATGAAGACCCAGTGGCGGATCCAGGGTGGGAGCCCGCCCCCCCCCCCCCCCCCCCCCTGGCCAAAAACAAATAGGTTTATAAAAAAAGATGGTAACGTTAATTTTACCATTAAAAAAACAAAAAAAGACAGGCCCCCTCCACTGGGCAGAAACACATTTTTTAATTTGTTGTGCCTACACGAGGATTTATTTAGTCTTGGCGATCGCGTTCTATATAATTTTTTAAGCAAAATGACAAATTCCACTAAAAAAATTTTCATTGGTACATAGGCTTTACTCAAAAGTTACAATTGTGATATTTGAATGAATGAGACACTACGGTAAACGGCAATGTTGTACATATTCTATATGAGATATTTTACAGACCGGTTGTAATTTTTCATTTAATAAATCAACTTTGTTCGTTGGTTGGTTCGTTGATTTGTTTGTTTCTCTGTATATCTTCCAAAAGGGATTTCTATTGATAACGCTTTTAAACTGTAATATTCATAACTTCTGCGAAAAATTTAACATATCAATAACGTTCATGACTTCTTTAGTATTGATTTCTTTAAATCCTTTGTTTGTTTGTTTATTTGTTTATCGTTTTTCTTTAAGCGTGTATAAATTAATGCTCTGCTCTGGTATTTGCAGGCAGCAATAGCCAATAGGATAGATGTATAACGTAGTAGTAGTAATAACCAACATACGGTAGGTTAACATTGTGTACAATAATGGGTGCGGTGTCTTTCGTTACGTTTGGCGCCGTTAACATTGTGAAGTTAGAAGTAGGTCACGAACGCCCTACCCATTATATTTGTATTTTCATCATCGTTATGTGCTCTTCGTATCAATAAATACACTTCAATGGTTTACGCTCACGTTGTGGACTTTGACTTATTCTACGAACCTGCATCATTTCAAAAATATTGGTCGAGTTCTTCAAGTTGACAGAGACCTGAGATTAGTCATGTTAATATTTTGTTTCTAAGGGACATGTAATCGAGACGTCTGCTGAAGTCTCGTGAGAACAGCGAAAGAGAATGAAAGTGCTAGTGTTTGATATTTCAGGTGTCGGCATAGAACGGGATGTTACTTTGACTCCACCTGTCATCCCGGTGTTGGACTGCTTCAAGTCCATTAACCTTCCATTGTTAAATGATAATCCAAACAATTGACCACTACACTCAAAGAAATTCGAAAATCAGAGAGGTAGACTGGTGAAATATTGAATGAAATCGGACGAATAGTAAGACAATAATGGATTTTTAACAAGTTGTAATCATTATACGTATGGGTACTTCGAATTGACTTAATCGGAAATGTCACTGTGACGCAGTGCCGGACAACTTTCTCATTTGTTTCAATACACAAAATGACTAAACTGCAATTTCTTTAAAACATTAATAACTTTCTTATTATTCGTCCGATTTACTTCAAACTTTCGCTCTTTTGTTTCTCTTATTTTTCTGATTTCATACAAATGAACTTATTACAAAGGTTTGGTTGCCCTTTAAGTCTAAAATGATGTATTCTTTAAAAAAATGCGTTATTTACACCAGCGGTTAAAAAGTTGGAAATTAAGGCTAAAGAAGGCTACATCATTACCTTTAATTTGTTTATATACATGTAAGAGTGTGTATGTGCGTGTGAGTGTGGGTGTCAAAATGAATTCTGTTTTATGATCATGACGTTCCTAATGGTTTGGTTAACATATTAATCCACTTTTTTGTATTCAATAAGAATGGCGTAGACAATTTATTTTGTTTATACAAAATAACAAACACAAAGTTTAAGGTTTTTGAAACAGTACATATTTTTTAATTCAATCATATATAACTTATCTTCACGTGTAAATTATACTCAAGAATCACAGAAAAGGCCAAATCTAAAGGTCTATAAATTCCAATCAATTGCCTCCTAAAACAATACGAATAACATGCGACCATACAAAATCATACACTAAACTAGACATATAATACTTGTTTGGAACAAGTATAGGTGGGCTGGTCAACTAACATTTGAGACAAAATAGAGCAAAAATAAGCGACATACTGCTTACAAATTCTTAAAAGACAATATCATGTAGATTCATAACGTGAACTAAATTCACCTTCTATAGGCATAACACGCAAATTATGAAGTTTTTGACATGAGGCCTTTAATCAAAATTTTCACTATGATGACGTCATCAAAATGAAAAATGGTTATTACTGCGCTTGGAGAGAATTGTCTTAGCTACAACATATCGAAATTTTGAAGAAAATTGATCAATATTTACAGAGATACAATCAATTTTACATAAATATGCTGACGTCATAATATGCAAATTCGTATTTTGAGTTCCAAGGCCATTGTGATGATGTCACGATACACTTAATGGCCAAATGAGACATGGAATCATATTTCCGACTCATACTCTATCTAAATATGAAAAAAAATTGAGGATCCCGGTGCATTCCAAAGAGCTATAACGGATTTTGTATAGGCATGTTTTTGTCCATATATGCTATGTATTAAAAGAGCTCGCGCGCACTGACATTTATCTTGAATTTACGCTCATCTTGTTAATAATGGTCATAAAGAGATAAACATGATATCAAATTCCTTGAAAAAATATGAGAAATATCATGAAAGAAAAAAAAAAGGCGATTCTATGTTTTGTAATGGTGTTACGCGCGAAAACGCGCGCGCATGCTCGTACGCGCGATTTTTTTTAAAATGCTTAAAATGACCTGAAACGTATGCAAAATAAATTTGAGACGATTTTGAGCATTTAAAAATTTTGCGCGCGCACTGACGCGCGGATGCACGCGCACGCGCGCGTTTTTTGACCTGAAATTGACTGGACTGATATTGACCTTGATCATGATAAATATGAATGAGAAATAACCTTTGGTTATGAAGATATGATCATGAGTTGATTTTCAGAAAATTTCACAAAATGGCGCCTAGATGACGTCATCAGTCAAGGTCAAGGTTGAAAACCTTACCTTGCTTTGTCCATATGCCTATACATATGTGTGCCAAATTTAAAGATATTTGGTTGAACCATTTCAAAGTTATATTGTTAACAAAAAAGTGGTTCAAAATAAGAAAAATAAATAAATAATAATAATAAACTAGACATATAATACTTGTTTGGAACAAGTATAGGTGGGCTGGTCAACTAACATTTGAGACAAAATAGAGCAAAAATAAGCAACATACTGCTTACAAATTCTTAAAAGACAATATCATGTAGATTCATAACGTGAACTAAATTCACCTTCTATAGGCATAACACGCAAATTATGAAGTTTTTGACATGAGGCCTTTAATCAAAATTTTCACTATGATGACGTCATCAAAATGAAAAATGGTTATTACTGCGCTTGTAGAGAATTGTCTTAGCTACAACATATCGAAATTTTGAAGAAAATTGATCAATATTTACAGAAATACAATCAATTATACATAAATATGCTGACGTCATAATATGCAAATTCGTATTTTGAGTTCCAAGGCCATTGTGATGATGTCACGATACACTTAATGGCCAAATGAGACATGGAATCATATTTCCCACTCATACTCTATCTTAATATGAAAAAAAAATTGAGGATCCCGGTGCATTCCAAAGAGCTATAACGGATTTTGTATAGGCATGTTTTTACCCATATATGTTATGTATTAAAAGACCTCGCGCGCACTGACATTTATCTTGAATTCACGCTCATCTTGTTAATAATGGTCATAAAGAGATAAACATGGAATCAAATTCCTTGAAAAAATATGAGAAATATCATGAAAGAAAAAAAAATGGCGATTCTATGTTTTGTAATGGTGTTACGCGCGAAAACGCGCGCGCATGCTCGTACGCGCGATTTTTTATAAAATGCTTAAAATGACCTGAAACGTATGCAAAATAAATTTGAGACGATTTTAAGCATTTAAAAATTTTGCGCGCGCATTGACGCGCGGACGTACGCGCACGCGCGCGTTTTTTGACCTGAAATTGACTGGACTGATATTGACCTTGATCATGATAAATATGAATGAGAAATACCTTTTGGTTATGAAGATATGATCATGAGTTGATTTTCAGAAAAATTCACAAAATGGCGCCTAGATGACGTCATCAGTCAAGGTCAAGGTTGAAAACGTTACCTTGTTTTGTCCATATTCCTATACATATGTGTGCCAAATTTTAAGATATTTGGTTGAACCATTTCAAAGTTATCTTGTTAACAAAAAAGTGGTTCAAAATAAGAAAAATAAATAAATAACTAGACATTTAATTCGTCATGGGGACGAATTAGGTGGTCTGTCTTCAAGTCTTATGATAGATTATAATATTTACTATATTGAGAAAGGGAGAAGTTATATAGACATGTAAACAATGATGATCATCATGATGATGATGATGATGATGATCTTGATAGTAATGGTGATGACGATGATGATGATGTTGATGATTATCATCAACAGACCACGATGACATCAGACTGAAAAAAATGAGAGAACATTTAGATAGTATATAGTCTCAGCTACAACATACTAAAAAATCAACAAAAATCAAGCCGAAATAACGGCGATATTGCTCGCAAAAGACAAGAATGTAGAATCCAGATTTGAGAAAAGTCATCTCCCATAAGGATTACACGCAAAAAGTAATGGATCTAGTGATAATAGGGTAATAATAAAGTAAATATGGTTGTTTATTACATTATTTGCGATTGTACGTGTTTTAATATTCAAAGGAGATGGTAGAGTGAATGGTCAAAAAGAAAAAAAAGTGAAGAAAAAAAATTGTTGGAGACGCCCGGACTCGAACCAGGGACCTCGAGGTCGGAAGTCAAGTGCGTTACCGATATACCAAAACATTTCCCATAGAGATTACACGTAAACGGAAAATGGAATGCACAAATCCCACTTTGTAATTGAAATATGAGCATGATCCCGGCATCTGATCGAAAAATAAATGGCACATTGTGATAGCTTATTGTCTCAGCTACAACATACTCAAATTTCAGCGTAAACAAAGCTAAAACGACGGAGATATTGCTCGCAAAAGACAGGATGTAGAATCCAGTTTTGAGAAAAAGTCATGTCCCATAGAGAATACACGCAAAATGTGAAAAATTGACATGCCTCCTTTAATCGCAAAAATACGCCACGATGCCATTGTCAAAATGAAATATCGTGGTGACTGCATTTGTAGAGAATTGTCTCAGCTAGATCATATCAAAATTTGGATGAAAATTGATCAATATTTACAGAGATACAATCAATTTTCCAAAAATATGATGATGTCATAATATGCAAATTGAAATTTTGAGTTCGGAAGCCATTATGATGACGTCATGAGTTAATTGAGGGTCAAATGTGACATGAAATCATATCTCCAATTCATATTCTATCGAAATATGAAAAAGAAATTGGATTCACTTTGCATCCTAAAGCGCTACAATGGATTTTGTATAGGCATGTTTTTGCCCATGTATGCTATGTATTACAAGAGCTCGCACGCACGGACAATTTTTTAAACGGACGCTCATTCCGTTATTACTGAGCATAAAAAGGTGAACAAGGTATCAACATGCTTGGAAAAATGTGCCAAATATGATGACAGAGAAAATTTGGCGATTTTATGTTGAAAAATACCAGTACGGGTGAAAACGCGCGCGCATGTGTGTGTGCGCGTTTTTTTGCGAAACGCTTAAAATGGCCTGAAACGTATGCAAAATTAATTTTAAACGATTTGGAGCATTTTTATTTTTTGCGCGCGCGCTGACGCGCGGACGTACGCATGCGCGCGCGTTTTTTGACCTGAAATTGACCGGACGGATATTGACCTTAATCATGATAAATATGAATAAGAAATTCTTTTCCGTTATGAAGATATGATCATGAGTTGAAAGTACCAAAAAAAACACAAAATGGCGCCTGGATGACGTCATGAAGATTTGATGACCTTGAAAATGTTACTGTCACGTCTCATGACAATGACCTATGACTGTGCCAAAATTGAACGAAATTGATTGAACTGATCTTGAGTTATCCTGTTAACAAAAAAGTGCGGAGAAATAAAAATAAATAATAAATAATAAATAATAAATAATAAATAATAAATAAAGAAAGAAAATTCTGACGAAAACAATAGGTGATCTGTTTTCAACAGACCACCTAATAATAAATAATAAAGGCAATTTTAACAAAAATATAAGGTGGTCTGTATTAGATACAGCCCACCTGATAAAGGCAATTTTAACAAAAATATAAGGTGGTCTGTATTAGATACAGCCCACCTGATTAGTATGAATTATGATTTTCTATCATCCAAACAGATATGTTTGTGTGTGGGGGAGCGTGTGGTTGCGTGTGTGCGGGCGGCTATGGCGTGCATGCGTGTGTGTGTGTGTGTGTGTGTGCGTGTGTGTTTGTATGTGATTTGTGTGGGAGGGGTATCTCGCGGAAACCTTGTAACTACACACAATAAATCAGTACAGTGGCATTGTAACAGTATAATATATAACAACAATTCTCAAGAACAGTATATATAAACAAATCTAAATTTTGAACGGGTAACGATTAAACATACAAATAATTTACAAATCTGAAAATAATGTTTCGCAAAAGGTCTTGGATCTGTTACTCATTTACACACTCCATCAAATTCCTCAGCCGCCATTTTTATATTTACGAGAATGGAGACATATAACATTCAGTACTGTCCAAGGTTCTACAGATTACATGCGCAAAAGGAAACGCTATCTGACTTCGGCGCAGGTTCTGCAGCATCTTTCACGAAAGTGTGTTTGAGAGCAGCTTCCTGATTGGACGATCATCAAACACATGGTGGTGCTGAGAGTATTCCTGCAAGCTGTTAACAGAAAATTTAAAAAATATATATCAAAATTGTAATATCCACATGTTGGATATATAACAGAGTTAACATGTAGGTTCGTTATCAAGAACATGGCACATCAAAGTCGTCATCAAGGCCAATATCATTTTCATAGGGCAATAACTTTTTCCAGTTTAACTTTCAGTAGGGTCATTTAATAGTACATGTGTAGTAATTGTAATAATAGATTCTTATAAAGGACTGATATTTAATATTTTCAAGTATTTTTTTGTATATAAACTTATAATTCATATATCAACATAATTATACATGAATTAATCCAATAATAAGAGTCACGCGAGAAAAAAAAATCTGCAATGATTTTTCATTGTGTGGGCTTCGCATGATCGATCCATATGTCTTTTTTTATTGCGCAAAAAATGATTTAAGTTAGATTTTTATTGGATGATGATTTGAAATCGATTGAAATATCCACGTTAAACATTGTTTTGGTTTAAAGGCACTCATTAAGTCAGACAAAGATTTGGAAAATAGAATGGTCATGAAAAAGGATAGACTTCCTCTCCATTCTCGAAAGTGGAGATACACATATTCACGTGTTATTAAAGGAGAATACTGCTTTATGGAGGTGTGGCTTATGCAGGTAAATCACGGCGCATGCGTGAGCTAAATACCTCCCAGACAAATGAATCAAGTGGGTTTTCCCAACTTCATTGTGCAATCGTAACAAGAAAATAACTTTAAATCCAAATAGATGTTGTTGCCGTGCACGAAATGCCCCATATAATTACCAAGTGCTTTGTGCTAAGCTATTCCTGAACTGCTGTCCTTTGCAGACAAATTACTGCGCATGCTCTATACTTGAGCGAAGCACCGCCCATACAGACGTGACCATATTTGTACACAATGACAAGGCAGTGGGTTTTTCCAGCTCCCACATCGTATTACAATTTTGCAAGTTACCCTCATTCAACATTCTGACGTTGATCTTATTGTGACGCAAAAGATGCTTCAGCTAGCAAGCTATCCGCACTGACTTCTCATTAAACTGCGGGTCAAGCTTTGCAACCAACGACGGGCAGAAGGTCATCATGGCGAGCGGGAACAAAATTGTCATCGCTTTTCTCTCCGTGTTGACAGAAAGCTCGACAGATAAGTTAATTGAACAAATTAAGCGCGAGAATTATGATTTCAGATGCGTCTTTGTGAAACTCACCCAACAAGATTTACAGTCGTTCCAGCCTGGGGAGACGTACGATGCCGTCGTTCTGTTGCATTCAATTTCACAAGGTCGTAACTCCATCACTGACTTAGCAGACGCCAAGTACAGCAAGTTCCTACCCACACTCAAGAAGATTTATGGTGAGTCATTCTGAATGATTATACTTCAGATATATGTTTCATATGACTTAACATGGGCTGTTGCAAATATTGACATAGTTATATCGCAGAGTTCAATGCGTCAGTTTAGACAGACCAAAAAAAAAAATAATGTCATTATCAACCACAGTAAGTACTCGAAATTTCTACAGAAACGGTAATTTCCTCTTCACAATATTTCCTGTTTGGGCGGGGAAAAGGGATGGGGTGGGCGTGGGTGTGTGTATTTAGGCATTCGTTCGGCAGGGGGACTTTGGGTGAGAGAGGTGAGGCTTTGTAAGGGATAGTCATTCGGGCTGCGTAATTTTTTCCCCACTTGAACTCATAGCCAATCAGAGCTCATCTTGTCAATAAAAAGCTATACGCGTGCTAAAGATTTTACGGATGCGAAATTCGAAACGGTGATACTAGCTTCATACACACAGCGCATGGTGAGCGTGGGGGCTGGGGTTAACCCCCCCCCCCTTGAGTTTTTTTTTTATGTACGTTTTTTTGGAAACCCCCCCCCCCCCTCCCCCCTTTGGATTTTTTTTTTTTTTTTTTTAGGTAAAAAAAAGTGTCCTCTTACCCCTCCCCCCCCCCCCCGCTTATTCAGCGATTTTTTTTTTTAATATTTTTTTTTTAAACTTGAAAAAATCCTGCGTACGCCACTGCCCGTACTACTGTGTTACCAAGAACGGAACAAGAGAAGGTCTGTGGTATCTTTTGATACAGTCCATTTAGAACCTGCACTAAAAACAATGTTTGACGATTGACCTACTACGAAAGATTTTGGGTACAACAGAGAGCTTATGACACTAAAACGGTTTACTGAGAAGGGAGAACCATTCAATAAAGTGGCAGCGCTTATGACGCTTTCGCATTCGATCATTGGGCATTAGTGCGTGAGAATGGCTAATACGAAGGCTTGATATTTAAGAAAGATAAAGGCAATGAATCTGATGACTCCAGAGTAGGATTCAATGATTCAATTTCAAAATTTGATGAACTGCTAATTGAAAAATATCAATATGACCAAATTTATCTCAAAATCTTCTACGATTTAAGCTTTTCTACAGTAGGTAAATGGCTCCAGTGCGCGTAGCTCGTAGGTACTAAAAGGGTTACTATGAATTCCTAACGCAGAAATGAAGAAACAGGAATGAAAGGAGAGTGAGACAGATATATAATTTCACTGCTTCTACAGTTACTACAATTACAAACTTTTAACAAACTAAAGCTTTAAAATTTATATGGTTATCATTTTTTGAAAAGTGAAATTTAAAAGAATCATGCCAAAAGTAGTGCAAAAAAAAAAAGAATAGGATATTTGCCATTACCCATCATCTCGTACGTACGTGCACATCACCTATTTGTTCACCTGGGGATTTCCTCATATAATAGGATTTCCCCTTCCAGCGTGCGGGTTCAAACTGAATCTCCACAAACAGTGGAAGAAAGAGTGCGCTCTTCATCCATTGACAAGGATCTTTTTTAATTTTGCGGGGTATTTTACTAGTAATTCTATAATCATCCCGTATTCAACTCGCTATTTATTTTGTATCTTTCATTGTATTTGATGAATTGAACAGTCGGGGAAAATCTATGTCAGGTAGATAAGCTTTATTTTAACCATTATGTTTAAAGTCACCAAAGAATTTGACCATCTCTATTTCTGTGATCCATCCGTGGATCATGATTTATATGCATGTATTTATGTATCTATGGCTAGAATATGTGTTTAGAATTATTCATAGAATTTACATATATTTTTACAGGACCTGACCGTGTTGCAGTTGTTGTTCACTCCATGACGAGCTTCAATTCTAACACCAAGAAGGCACTGATGATGATCTTCAAGAAGTCCCAGCCAACCACCTTCCAGTGCTCTAAATGCGTCATCCAATGCAACAATTTAGCTGAAATGCTAGCTGGAGACCTTTCACGACTCGCTGAATTCCTCGGGAAGGTACGTGATCATCCCCTTCCCATCCCTGAAGATGAGGCACATTCAACCCTGACCACAACGCCCTCTGCGGATAAAATAGATAGAATCGGGACTGGTGGTAAGCCACAAAACATACTTGTTTTTGGTAGTGCTACCAAAAGAGACGAAAGTATGACTTCTTCTGCTCTGAGTTCTACTGACACTAGTTCCATATTTTGCCGCTCTAAAAATGCCTCAACAATCCCGATTGGTAGTGGTTCTCCTGTTGACCCTTTAGGGGGTGGTCTCCGTTCAGACGTTGATCCGTCGCAACCTACCAACAACCATACTTTAATGACAAGCACACCATCCGCAGGTATGGAAGATCCTGTTACATCACAACGTGGCGCATGTTCTTCCGACACCACACCAATGTCACAGGCCTCGTCGAAAGTCGACACCTCACCTGATAAATATGCCATCCAAGACAAAGTGATCGACACAACCTATCCCATAGCCTTGTTCAGTCTTTCTACATCAAATCAGCTCATGGATGATCTACAACAACAACTTCCCGGAAAGACAATAATGTCGATAAAAGACATGAAAGAGCTGGCACGCAACTGGCACTTGTTTGAAGTTATTCTTATAGACTTGGGATCATTACCGGAAGCTGCATCTTACAGTTCGGATGAAGACAAGGGCGCCTTGGATATTTACCAGAAATGCCTAAAAGAGATGTGTAGGTGTTACAGTTTTAGTTGTAGGCTAAATCATTACATATGTGAATTTAAAATGTCAGAATCGGTAATATCAGCATGATGTAATGCCTGACAAGAGTCTTTCCAAGTTCACAAACAACATTTAAATCCTACAACGTTTTGAAGGATCTCTTTCTTTCAGAGGACAAAAGGGTATGGTTTTCCTGGTTCTAGGATACCTACCTTCTGGACATCAACCCCCGGATAACTACCCCCAGTCATCTACCCCTAGGACAACTACCCCCAGACAACTACTCCCTATGATAACTACCCAATAGGACAACTACCGCCGGACAACTACCCCGGACAACTATTATACGATGTTGTCCGGGGGTTGTTGTCCGGGTGGCGGTTGTCCGGGGGTAGTTGTCCTAGGGGGTAGTTGTCCGGGGTAGTTGTCCGGGGGGTAGTTGTCCTGGGGGTAGTCGTCCTAGAGGGTGGTTGCCCTAGGGGGTAGTTGTCCTAGGGGGTAGTTGACAGGGGGTGGTTATCCGGGTGGTGGATGTCCAGGGGGTAGGTTTCCGGATACGGGTTTTCCTAATATACATGTATATATACAATGTTGCCCACAACATAGAAAAAATTGGTCTTGCCTCTTTTGATAGTGGTGGTTATTTTACCTGACAGCTAAGAAAGCAATAAATGCTCGTTAGTAAGCAACCAGAAGACCGTCGGCTTAAGGTCCTCTCCGAGGGACCTGGTAATGAGGATTAATGCCTTACCAAACGGCACTAGCGCATCGACTTGGTTTCGAACCCGGGTCACCGGATAACGAGACCACTGCTCTACCGACTGAGCGATCATTTTCATGAAATGGTGGTGACATTATAGTATAATATTGATAGATTAATTTTATATCTTCTCAGAATTTACTAATCAATCAGAAGGTCATTTGATTAATCCGAGTTCTGAGAAAATGCAAGCGTTATATATCAATATTAATCCTTGTCACAATCATTTCGTGAATTTTATAGGCAAAAGTATATATTTTGAGTAATGCCCCAAAGAAGAAGACGCTTAGAAGAAGAAACAGAAATAAATTATACTTTAATACACGGGAGAATAAATCACAATCCATATTGCCATGACTGATCCATTTACCAATTTGATACTTTACAATTCACATAGATTTAGTGATCTCATATTTCAAACATTCATAACCTCCTTATTATTTTTCCCGATTTAGATCAAACTTTCGCAATTCTGTTTCTCTTAAGTTCCGTTCATTAAAGGGGAAGTCTACCCTGGTTTTTTCGGGGGGTAATTGTCCACGCGGGGGGGTAATTGTCCTAGGGGGTAATTTTACGGGGGACAATATTCTGGGGTGTTATTGTCCTTGGGGGAATTTTTTTCCGGGAGTTATTGTCCTGATACGGAAGACTAAATGTGCACGTTCCAGTAAGCTCTCAATCTGTAAATAAGGACATGATGATCGCACCTCTATATTAAGTCGACATACCTACATTGTGTGTAGCGAAAACTTGTTCTATTGAATTTCACCAGTATTTATTAGGATCTATTGTTATAATACCATCCAAATTTAAAAAACAAGCTCTTATTCGTTTATAAACAAATTCTGAAACGTTCACATACTTGTTAAGATTTGTAATGTATATTCGAAGAATCTTCTACAAAAAATGAATTCCAATAGGGTATTACAATTTTATACATTGAATAAACTTGTAGCAAGGGGTCTAATAATCACTTATCTCAATCTAACTACTCTTTCAGTGGTACCCCAGAATTTAGCCATGTTGATGCCCGCTCCGACGAATACTCCTTCTGACCATAAACATGCAGGTGAGTTAACTTATTATTCAATCTCTGACTCAACTACAGCTTCTGTTTTACACATTTCTTTTTTTATTTTACTAATATTTTAGAACCTATACGCTTTCGTTACCACTGCATGAGACTGTGTATATCGTCTTCTAGTCCCAGTTTTCTATGTAGATATTCCTTTTCATAATAGAGAAAAACGCCACTATCCTTACCCGTTACGGAACATTCAACATTTCTTTCATTTTTCTTATTTGCAGATATCATACGCATGATAAGCGAGATCGACAAGACCACAGAAGTTTCTGTCTTCCAGTACAGCAGTGAATCTTGCAGACCATCTCTCTTTGATGATAACACAAAAAATCGACTGGTTTTCTGGCTTCTGGGTTGCTACGAAAGATACCACGCAGCTGCCCATCAAGACAGACCCGGCTTCCTCAGGTGCATTCAGACTCACTTAGCCAAGATTAAACCGCAGAAGCACGTCGGTGGGGGAGTGGATTCATAGGCCTACCTCGGAGAAGTCCTTTTGACTGGTAATGAATGTCTAGTAAGAGATTGACGTGAACATGAAGCCTTGATCATGTTGATGACAATTTGAGGAAAATCTGTTCTGTCTAGCAAGGCAGCAACGTACATGTAATAAAATTGTATTTTAAAGACTTTTGCTTCATTAAATACCACAACAATTTGGGGTTTTAAAATCTTAATTTATTTCTACACAATATGTGGCAAAGCATACGCAAATATATATGAAAAATATATATAAATAGAAAAAAGAAGAACCCTTGCGAGGTTCGTGCCAACTGTTTTTGAATAAACACAACTTTTCGGATATCTTCTTCCTTCTTCAGGTAAAGAACAGGCTGACTTTATCAAGTAAGAGTGAACAATAACAAAATCAAAATATAAGAGAGATATTTTTTTGTGTTCGAGATCAATAAAAAGTTGGATATTAGCATGACACTAGTAGAATGAATTCTCCTTTGTATACATATGTTTGTATGTGTTTTATATGCGTAGTGTTATGCTTATCTATTAAGTCATTTTTCCAAACAATTACTAAAAATGCTTAATAACACCCCTGACCTATGTATAAACTATAAATTTACAGTTTTTAGCTTTCCAACCACAATAGTCAACAATAGAGGGCGTAAAAATTAATAAATAAGTCGGAGCCATCATCAGCAAATACTAGTACAGACTTTGGCCAACTGATTTGTATTTGCCCAACAAAACAACATCCGTCACTAAATTTTCATTGTGACTGTCGTATATATGATGAAGACGCAGTGGCGGATCCAGGGTGGGAGCCCGGGCCCCCTCTCCTGGCCAAAAACAAATAGGGTTTTTTAAAAGATGGTAACGTTAATTTTACCATTAAAAAAAACAAAAAAAGACAGGCCCCCTCCACTGGGCAGAAACTGACTTGACTTGACTTAAGTGCACAGGACGGAGTGTCACCTTGCGCTCCTACGGGTGGTCTGCCTCCATTCATTTCTGTCCTGGGCTTGGTGTTGGGCAGCCTCCAGGCTTAATCCAGAGTCTTGGCGGATTTGGTCTTTCCACCTCAGGGGAGGACGTCCTGGTGGCCGTGGCACAGTAAAGTCATTGGTGTGGACTTGTATTGGTAGGCGGTCCTGTGGCATACGTACCACATGTCCAAACCATTTCAGGCGGCGGTTGGATATTTCCTCATTCGTTGTCTTGGAGATTTTCAATGACTTTCTGATGTCTACGCTTCTAATTTTATCAAGAAGATGGACTCCTGCTATTGTCCGCAGGGTTCGATCCCCGGCCGAGTCATACCAAAGACTTATAACAATGGAACCTTCTGCCTTCTAGCTAGGCGCTCAGCATATTAGATTGGAGAAGGGTAATAGTAACATGTTATGTTATGCAGGGCCCGCTGGGAGAGCAGTTTTATAACTGAAGTGGCTACCCTGGGTAAATAAAACGTTATTATTTTTTATTTTTTTTAATCTCATCTCAAAGGTCTCCAGTTTATCCCGGTCAGTTTTCCTTAGCGTCCACGTCTCAGACCCGTAGGTGGCTATAGGACGAATGAGGGCATTATAAATCCTGACCTTCAGGGCTCTTGAAATATCTTGGTTGGTCCATATATTGTTTCTCAGTCTGCCAAATGCCCAGGAAGCTAGACTTGTGCGTCTCTTGACATCTTTGGTAACCGAGGGGACTACACTTCCAAGGAAGACAAAGTCTTCTACCTTCTCTATAGGATTGCCATCTATTGAAGTCTCCTCATCATCGATTGTCATGATTCTGCATTTAGCTGTGTGGATTTTCATTCCCCATTTACCACAAACTTCCACCAGCTTGTTTGTTGATATTTGGAGTTTGTCATAGATGAGTTCGAGTAGAGTGGTGTCATCTGCATAGCGGATGTTGTTAATGCGTATGCCACCCATCTGTACTCCACTGTCTAGGTTTTTGACATCTGCCATCACGAACTCTAGGAAGATGTTGAACAGACTTGGGGAAAGAAGACAGCCTTGCCTGACGCCTGTCTTAACTTGGAACCATTCCGTAACTTTACCATTTACGATGACAGCACATTTGGTCTGATCATACATATACTTGATGAGGTCAATCAGGTTCTTCTCAACTCCTATTGAAAGAAGGCACTTCCATAAAGCATCCCTCCAGACAGTATTGAATGCTGCTTTGAAGTCCACAAAATTCCAATGGATGGGGATGTGTCTCTCTTTGGCCTTCTCCAGCACTTGCCTGACAATGAAAATAGCATCAGTGGTTCCTCTGGAGCTCCGGAATCCACACTGCTCTTCCGATAAATGCTCTTCAATTGTCCCTTGGATCCTACTGAGCACCATCCTGCAGAAAACTTTAGCCGGCACTGATAGCAGTGTTATGGCTCGGTAATTAGCTGGGTCAAGTTTATCCCCCTTTTTGTGCACATAGGTAATAAGGCCTTTGCTCCACTCAACTGGTGTCTTGCCTTGCGTAAAAGCAGTGTTGATGATCTTCAGCAAGATCTGTGCCATTGCTGGACCACCAGCTTTCAGTGTTTCAGCTGCTATGTTATCAAATCCAGTTGCTTTGTTATTCTTTAGAGCCTTGATTGCAGCTTTAACTTCTTCTATGGTAAAAGGTGAAGTCTGGTTTTCAGTAGGAGGAGGTTCAGGTATATTGCGAAGTATGTTGGTGTCTCTCGGGAACTCTGTATTAAGATGGGTGCTGAAATGTTCTTTCCAACAATCCAAAACATCTCCTGGAGCAGTCTTGAGGACCCCCTCTTTGTTCTTGGCTGCTGGCTGTATCTTCTCCTTCTCACCAGCTAGTTTTCTTACTTTCTTAAATAGCTCATGGCTGTCATTTCGTGCCTGTGCTGCCTCCATTTCCTCTACTTCTTTCTTGAGAGTCTCCCTCTTCCACTTTTTGACTTCATATTTAACCTTTTTGTTAAGGCGCCGATACTTCATAATATTATGATTATTATGAGGGGAGTTCAGTTTTGTTACCCTAGCCTTCCTTCTGAGTTCACAAGCATCTCTCACATGTTCTGGGAGATGTTTCACTTGTTTCCCTCTCCTGATGCCAACAACTTGCTTGGTAGTCTCATTGGTTGCATTCATGAACTTCAACCAGAGCTCATCTATGTCTGTATCTTCCAGCAGCAACAATGGTTCAAACGCTCCACCAATTCGGGCTTGGAATTCTTCAGCAACAGATGGGTTTTTAAACCTGCCCACATCATATGACTTCTGTACGCTCTTTATTCTTCTAGCTTTTGGTGGCTGAAACTGTACATTGGCTAATACAAGGTTGTGATCTGACCCAATGTCAGCAGAACAGAACGACCTACTATTTTTGACGCTCTTTAAGTCATCTTGGTACACCAAGATAAAGTCAATCTGGTTCTTATATAGGCCACCTGGCGAGGTCCAAGTTGCTCTTCGACAGTCCTTATGTTGGAAGTATGTGTTACTGACTGCTAGCCTATGGATCATACAGAACGTCCATTAGCTTTTCTCCTCTGCTATTCATCACTCCAAGTCCAAACTTGCCTAAGGCAGGTGCCCATGTTTTATAGTCTGATCCTATCTTGGCATTAAAGTCCCCCATAATTATCAACTTCTCTTTCTTTGGGATTTTTTGGATATGTAGTTGAAGCAGATCATGAAATTCATCACTCTCTTGATCACTATGTCCACTTGTGGGTGCATAAACTTGAATGATATTCATGACTCCTCCTTTCATCTGGAATTTTGCTGTAATCATTCTGGACGATACTGCTTCATAACCCAGTAGGCAGTGGAGTATATTTGGTGAAATCATTATGCCAACTCCCTCACGGCTTCTATTGTCTTTTCGGCTTGACAGTAAAAAGGTGTGCCCATCTTTAGTAATGAGGGTCTCTGCATCGGTGAGGTGTGTCTCGCTAAGGCCAAGGATGTCTAGTTGAAATCTCCTTGCTTCCTCCATTAAAATGTCCCAGTGCCCGGTTGTCTTCATTGTCCTCACATTCCAGGCTGCTATACTCAAGCCTCTAGTTTTCATCTTCTCCCCAACTTTGACCCCACCAGGTGTATCCTTAGTCATATCAGGTAGCTTCCCTTGACGAGCGGGATGCATTGTCACAATTGGCCTACTTACACTTGCTCTTCTTGACTGTACTTTGTTGGCCTTCCTTGTTGATGGTGCAGTCTTACTTTTTCTTGATGGATCTTCTGTTGTCCTCTTCTTTGCTGTGTTCTCTGAAGTCTTCTTCCTTGGGTTGTATGCTGTTCCTTCTGCGACTTGTACCTGTAAGGAGAGTGGCAGCCTTGAAAATACCGGCAGATTCTTCGCACCCCTGCCGCTATGCTGCCGTGTAGCAGCCACCGGGACTCGGGGCCATGGCTTTGGATTTTTGTTCATGATTGGTAGATTTCCCGAAGGAGTTTTGACCTGTGTGCTAAAGCACATAAACTGGGCACGCGGTCAATGAATTCCCAGTCTGGTACAACGATGTTCTGTTGATTCAAGGAGAAGGCCACCACCCCACTCCTGAGGTTTTATCGGGTTTTCCTTCCCTACCCAGAGCCCCTGTCAGTTCCCCAGACCGCGAGGCCCAGGTATCCGATTAGTACCACGAGGAGGTAGGGGTTGACTTACATGCAGAGAGGCGATTATGGACAGATAGACTAAAAATGCTATCTGTACATACAACATGGAGAGGGGAAAAGGAGGGGTATAGAGTAGGAATTAAAGCAAGAGGGAAGGTAAAGGGACAGCCATGCAGGGATACATGCAGAGAGGGAAGGGAGAGGTGGGGGTGAAAAGGCGACTCCAGCTGAAGTTGCGCATCTACACGCTGTACTAATCAGAAACACATTTTTTAATTTGTTGTGCCTACAAGAGGATTTCTTTAGTCTTGGCGATCGCGTTCTATATAATGTTTTAAGCAAAATAACTAATTCCACTAAAAATTGTTTCATTGGTACATAGGCTTTACTCAAAAGTTACAATTGTGATATTTGAATGAATGAGACACTACGGTAAACGGCAATGTTGTACATATTCTATATGAGATATTTTACAGACCTGTTGTAATTTTTCATTTAATAAATCAACTTTGTTCGTTGGTTGGTTCGTTGATTTATTTGTTTCTCTGTATATCTTCCAAAAGGGATTTATATATTGGCAACGCTTTTAAACTGTAATATTCATAACTTCTGCGAAAACGTGAACATATCAATCACGTTCATGACTTCTTTAGTATTGATTTCTTTAACTCCTTTGTTTGTTTGTTTGTTAACCGTTTTTCTTTTAGCGTGTATAAATTAATGCTCTGCTCTGGTATTTGCAGGCAGCAATAGCCAATAGGATAGATGTATAAGGTAGTAGTAGTAGTAGTAGTAATACCCAACATAGGTTAACATTGTGTATAATAATGGGTGCGGTGTCTTTTGTTACGTTCGGTGCCGTTAACATTGTGAAGTTGCAAGTAGGTCACGAACGCCTTATTTTCATCATCATTATGTGCTCTTCGTATCAATAAATACACTTCAATGGTTTACGCTCTCGCTGTGGACGTTGATTTATTCTACAAACCTGCATCATTTCAAAGATATTGGTCGAGTTCTTCAAGTTGACAGAGACCTGAGATCAATCATGTTAATGTTTTGTTTCTAATACCCCATTCACAGTGGCCTCAAACACCGCGACAGCAGCGGGACTGTCCCGCTGCTGTCGCGGTGTTGTCTTCAGTGTGAAGGCTCGGACCCGTTATAAACTATCGCGGGATAACACCGCCTCGCGATAACGCCGCGACAAACTATCGCACTGTTCGCCTAGCTACAGCAGCGGGACAGTCCCGCTGCTGTCGCGGTGTTTACTCAGTGTGAAGGCTCGCCGCTATAACACCGCGACAAACACGTGTGATTTGTTTACTTACCTATCACTGACCTCTGTTCTCCAGCAATGGGGAACATAAAGTGAAATAGAAATAAAGTAACCAGTGGATTCAAATTGATTTTATTATTATGTAGATATTATAATTATCCAAATAAAAATATTTCACACTTCAAAAAATTAAAACATTCTGACTGGAAGCAATAAAAATGCTAGTTTTTTAAAAAGTAATATGATAGTGTGTAAAGTACAGCTAGCGCGCGCAATTTCAAGCAATCGAAAACCCCGCGCTGAAGTATTTCCGGTCATATCGGGGTCACTCGCGGGTCATGAGCCATGCATACACGTGTTTGTTACGGAGGTAATAAAAATCACCCGCTGCAGCGTGAATGGGTACATGATATTTATCCCGCTGCTGCAGCGGGATAACTTTTCTACTGTGAATGCATTTGTAGCGGTGTTATGGCGGTGTCGCCGCTCCGCTACAACGCCGCTACAAATTTCAAAACCACTGTGAATGGGGTATAAGGGACATATAATCGAGACGACTGCTGAAGTCTCGTGAGAACGGCGAAAGATAATAAAAGTGCTAGTGTTTGATATTTCAGGTGTCGGTACAGAACACAATAAACACAATACACAATAAACCGAAATGAATGAATGAATGAAAAACGGGATGTTACAATGACTCCACCTGTCATCCCGGTGTTGGACTGCTTCCAGTCCATTAACCTTCCATTGTTAAATGAAAATCCAAACAATAGACCAATACACTCAAAGAAATCAGACAGGTAGACTGGTTAAATATTGAATGAAATCGGACAAAGAGTACGAAAGTAATAGATTTTTTTAAAGTTGTAATCATTATACGTATTTGTACTTCGAATTGACTGAATCGGTAATGTCACTGTGACGCAGTGTCGGGCAACTTTCCCATTTGTTTCATACACAAAATTACTAAAGTTTCTTGTTGCTTTTCTTCAAAATGCATGAATAACGAGGGTCTTTTCTTTCCAGACCTTTAACAATATGATATCCATAATATATTTTGAGTAGTGCCCCAAGAGAGAGGGCACAAGGAGAAAACAAAATTAATAATATTTGTGTACATGACAAACTGGGAGTTATCCATGGCTATGTCACAACCCACTGACCAATTTTGCTAAGATTTAGTGATCTCATATTTAAAACATTAATAACTTTCTTATTATTCGTCCGATTTACTTCAAACTTCCGCTCTTTTGTTTCTCTTATTTTTCTGATTTCATTCAAATGAACTTATTACAAAGGTTGGGTTGTCCTTTAAATCTAAAATGATGTATTCTAAAAATGCATTATTTACACCAGCGGTTAAAAAGTTGGAAAGGCTAAGGAATGAACTTATGGAAGATACATCATTACCTTTAATTTGTTTTACATGTACTTATGTACATGTAAGCGTGTGGATGTGCGTGTGAGTGTCTGTGTCAAAATGAATTCTGTTTTATGATCATGACGTTCCTAATGGTTTGGTTAACATGATAATCCACTTTTTGTATTCAATAAGAATGGCGTAGACAATTAATTTTTTTTATAAAAACTAACAAACACAAAGTTTAAGGTTTTTGAAACAGTAGATATTTTTTAATTCAATCATATATAACTTATCTTCACGTGTACATTATACTCAAGAATCACATAAAAGGCAAAATCTAAAGGTCTATAAATTCCAATCGATTGCCTCCTAAAACAATACGAACAACATGCGACCATACAAAATCATACACTAAATTAGTATGGATTATGATTTTCTATCATCCAAACAGATTTGTCTGTGTGTGGGGGAGCGTGTGGTTGCGTGTGTGTGGGCGGCTGTGGCGTGCGTGTGCGTGTGTCTGTGTGTGTATGTGATTTGTGTGGGGTGAGGGGTATCTCGCGGAAACCTTGTAACTACACACAAGAAATCAGTACAGCGGCATTGTAACAGTATAATATATTACAACAATTCTCAAGAACAGTATATATAAACAAATCAAAATTTTGAACGGGTAACGATTAAACATACAAATATTTTACAAATCTGAAAATAATGTTTTGCAAAAGGTCTTGGATCTGTTACTCCTTTACACACTCCATCGAATTCCTCAGCCTTATTTTTTTATATTTACGCTTTTATCACGATTAACTAGGTTGAGCGGAAGGAGACATATTCAGTACTGTCCAAAGTTCGGCATACGCAAAAGGAAACGCTATCTGACTTCGGCGCAGGTTCTGCAGCATCTTTCACGAAAGTGTGTTTGAGAGCAGCTTCCTGATTGGACGATCATCAAACACATGGTGGTGCTGAGAGTATTCCTGCAAACTGTCAAAAGAAAATAAAAATATATATATTAAAATTGTACTATCCACAAACCCTTATGCACAAAACATTTAATTAATAACAAGAGTAATAGATTTATTATTTCACTTTTTTATCACTGGAAACAAAGCGTCAAGATATGCCACCCCTGGGTCAGCGTTCGAGTAAAAATATATAGAAATTACCAAGCAGTGACAGTGTGAGTTCAATGAATGCATATGGGCCCCGTTGCATAAAACTTACCATTGATGGTAACTTTGCCATCAATGGCAACTACCATGGTAACGGGACTCAACAGGCAATCAAAATCAAGGTTTCCATGGTAGTTACCATTAATGGCAAAATTACCATGGATGGTAAGTTTTGTGCAACGGGGCAATGGTTTCAGAATAGATATGGCTTCAAACTCTGTGAATTGTTCTAAAGTTGGTGATTATTTCAGTTGAGGATGGAGCCTTACTAGAGTTTGGGTGCAGTAGAGGAGAAAGCTGCAAGGTCACCTAGTTTGTTGGTGAGTGGTCGAATGAAGTTCACTGACGATGGTTGACGAGTGCGCCGTCAATGAGAACGCCGTTTCTCGGTTTTCTCTTATTTTGCTTACAATTTGGTTATCAATGATTTTAGAGTAGTGATAGTGGTAGTGGTAGTGGAGGTTATTTTACCTGACTGCTAAGAAAGCATAAATGCGTGTTATTAATCAACCAGAGCAATTAATATATGATTATAACAGTCATATGCATTGTCAATAATACCTCGAGGACAGATGCCCAAGTTACAAGACTGCAATGAAACGGGTTGATTTTCTTGGGTGCATCCCGGTGTCCTCTGGCCGGTGATTTTATCAACACACTCCACTATTCGTTGTTGGATACCATCGCCACAAGTTACAGAGCACTGTGAAAGAAATTGAGATGATAATGACATGATGGGTGGGCATCAGAGGAATGTGGGAGTTAGAAACATCCCCCCCCCCCCCTCCCCCCATTTAGATATCACACTTTTTGTTAACGTTCAAGTTGGTGAAAGGCGGGACATAGGACCAAGAAAGTTGTTGAAAAGGTGAGGAATAGATCACTCATTTCACCCTTCCGAAATATGATTTATTATTCAATATAAGATGTATCAACATATATATTGGCGACGTTTAAGGTATCATGTTACATCATATATAGTTCCTCTTTCCTTCACAAATATTATCCACGCATTACTAAAATATTCTTAAATACAAGGTTCATGCTCTGCGGCATTATCATCACTTGTCTCTGACACCTTGTCTATGTTCATGAAAGCCCCTGTCAAAATGCTTAGAATTACAAATAAAAAAGCTATTACGGTCAAGACCTACCGGCTGCCACAGTTGTTTTGACCACCCAAACGAAGGCTCTTGAGACTGGTGTTGCAAACGAGTAGCAGTATCTGAAGCCGATGGATGCTTGTCGTTCAGGGCAGATGGGAATAAGATAAAATTTACATATGGAGAATCTGGCACAACAGGAAGTTGGTTTATTGTAGAATCCTTGCGCTCTTTTTCTATGACATCAATGTCATGGGTAGTAATGTTCAATTCGTAGTTAGGTTTATGAGGCGCTTCTTCAGGTGGCAAAGGCGGGTGCAGCTTTGTGCTAGTATTAGCCGCCGATTCGTGTTTCTGGATTGCAATCTTCTTCTCCCACTCGCCGAAATTCGCCGGGTAGTCACTGCTAGCAGACACGCTCGCTGATGATTGGTCTAGCGAAGATTCGTCAGCGTAGGAGCGGCTTTCAGGAGCCTCTGGCACAGCGTTGTAAAAGTCCTGTCTCCTAGGGCATTGATCTAAGAAGCATGGTCTCCTGTCGCTGGGCTTTCCTGCAACATCGCAAGGTTTGATGGCGTTCGTGCAGATTACAGTCCTGGTATGCCACCCACCGCCACACGAAACGGAGCACTTTTAGGGAAATATATAGGAATAAATCATTCTTATGTATGGTATGGTATTTATATTATGAACATTTAGTAGGGGTAGTGGAAGATCACAAAAACTTTCAGAAAAATATCGAATCTACTCAGTAAAATCCTTCGTTTCCAAATGTATTTCCTGTGTTTGTCCTCCCTGTTTATGTCATTATGCCTATATTCAAGAGCAATAGTCAAGAGCTGTCGACATGTTGACTACTTTCCTACGACTCGTAAATTCACGTTTGATCAAATTGAATTAACAATATTATTCCTCAATATCATAACATAGAAATATATGAACCATATCGCACAGTTCTGTTTGACGATCATCTTCACGCACTAACCTGCGACCATTCTCCTGTTTGCCAGTTGTCAGTGGATTCACAGTGCAGGTCAACCTCACACGTGGTTTCAGTGACGGGTTTCTCTTGGTCCTGACTAAGGCAGTCGACGTCATCGAGGACAGTCTGTTCGCCGTTGGTGGAACCACGTATGCAGAAGACGCATCGCTGTCTGTGCCCCTCCTCTCCACAGCTTCCTGTGCAGTGTTGCCAAGGCCCTTCCCACCATCTGTAGCAACACGAATTGGTCAAGAACTATTCTGTGGGAACCTGGACATGTCTTTTGATAACTTTACACAAAGCCTCAGAGGCCTGTTGAGTACTGACAGAAGGAATCAAGTGATAAGTTTCGTAACTTGATCTTCCAAAACAAAATTTTGTCCAGGAAGACAAGGCATACAATTATAATCATCCATAGTGTTTGGAGATTATTACAAATGTCATCCGCAGATTAAATATGGTGGGAACAAGAAATGTTATTCAATGGCTGAAGAAAATGAAAGATTTTGGTAAATAATCCAACTGGGTGAAAAAAAACTCACGTGGCAGGGCACTGTTGTTCATTGCATGTCTGCTGCATATCGTCTGGTTTCATGCCTTCACAGTATCGGTCATCAACCAGTCCGGCTATCAACTCTTTGCAGATCACACTCGAACGCTGATAACCTGATATCGCAATAAAAAAAAAAAACATTCATTACAAAAAAAATAAAAAGCATGCAACAATAATGCATAATAGTTTTTCAATATATTAAATAGTTAGGTTTGGACCATCGTACGCCGTGAATCAATTTATTTAAAAACCAAGTTAGTCTACCGATCGGGTTTTTGTTTTCCCTATACAATAACCTGATAACCAGATTTCGACTCTCAGTCGCTACTGCTTTAATGGTGACATCAATGGTCAGTCCAAAATGTGAATAACCAGGGCCCTTCTTTTTTTTTAAACTTAGAAACGGGAACAATAAACATCGTCAGTTACTGAAATCATTGCATTTGATTGGCTGAGAGCAAATTCGTTATTGAAGTTTAACATTTGTTATATATAGGAAGTTTTATGAAACAGGGTCCAAGTCTGTACGAGCCACAGGACATATATATGATATATGCCATCGAAAGACGAAATGAAGACGAAATAAATTTCTCATCAGATCAAATTATGAGGATAATGAAGACGAGATAGCAATGCCAGAAAGGTGTGAAGTCAACCAGGGCTAAGGACCAAAATACGCGATACCAGTCTTAAATTAATAACTTTGACTTCCTCAGATGTTTCTCGAGACCAACTGAAAAACTAATCATGTTCCCTTGCCTCCTCTTTAGAGAAACTCGAGTCAAGGACTTGAGGTATACTTTTCGGCTGTCCTTTTTCCACAAAATAATCAACTGCATTGGCAAGATTCTTTTAATTTTTTCATCTACAAGGTTGGCGAGAATTCTGATCAACTCTCCTCGCTACGTTGTTTATGAATCTGTCTAACCTGTCTGTTCGGTAGCACCAAGGAGATGACTCCCTGGTAGCACTATAAAGCTTTCACAGAACATTATCGGGAGCGCCAGGAGGATCAAATCTGACTTACATGAGCGCTATACAAGAACCCATTATTAATATATAAATATATTTGAAAAGCTTTGAGAGAACATAGCTACAAGGGAAAAGGACACCTTACCGATGCCACAGGATGCAGAACACGGAGACCAATCGGTAAAGACCCAGGAGAAAAACTGCGGTATGACAGCAGTCTGGTTCCCTTCTCTCGGCATGGTATACTTGTATGTTATGCCAGGGTTCTGAGCTCGTTGAAATATGAGCTGGAAAAAGGGAGGGGAAAATATTATCACATATTTTCTGGTACGATGTACACGAATGTGTTAACCAATTAAATGTGACACTGGGTAAATATTATTGAAATAAATACCTAACAAAAAATATGTTATTGTTTTAAAACTCAATGACAAAGCAACCTATAAAACAGTTGATCAGCACATCTACCCCAATAAATCATACAAGTATAAATATTTGTTTTGATACTCCAAAACCAGTTTTACCGACAGAGATATTTCTTTTCAACCTGTCAGGCGGGTACATTTATATTACTGATGGGGTGTGTCAAATCCATGGTACATTTGCCTATTTGAAAATGGTTCTAGAAACCTTTTCCTTTTTTTTATCGTAAATGCACATTTAAAAAATACTTAACAAATTTCAAAATTTGAGAGTTTGTTTGTTTTGTTTAGTATCGCTTTTATCGTTGCTTGTTAATAATCTATGTCATTTTCTGTTGATATAATATATCAAGAAATCTCTTCCGTTTATTATGAAACGCAATCCCATGAATACTATTCCCGTAAAGCCCCTATTTACATATATGAGCAGTGGTTCACTGATGGGACCTAGGATCTCCACTCGTTCTTTGTTGTCTATCCTCTCGTAGCTTATAATGGTCCCTGCAGCCTGATACTCTCCGCTCCAATCAATATACCAATCCATGTTAAGCAGGTCATGTCCTGAAACATTGCTGATGGCCAGGTAGTTTTGGGAAGCGACCAATTCATCCAACACGATGTTCCTAGCGCCGGCAGGGATGACGGTGATTTCCACATAACCTAAAAATTAAAAAACTACAATTATAATTGTGGTCTTATTTACCCAGGGTAGCAACATCATTATATAATACTGATCTTCATGTGGGACCCTGCAATTACTATTACCCAGCATTGCCAGGTACCTATTTACACCTCGGTGGAGAGTGGCAAAAGTGGATAAATGTCTTGCCAATTTACGTTGGTGCCGGGTTGTGATTCGAACCCTTAACCCTTGCATTGAGGGTTAATATAATTTTGTTGGTGATGAAATTATTGCTTGGATAAAAATGAATTAAAGTCTGCTCCTATTATGGAATGGCTGTTCTCATTTCTCAAGCATGTCTATTGTACAATAAGGACCCACTCACAAAAACCCGATGGCAACTAAATTCGAAAAAAAAATCAAATCAAGGGGCAAATTCAATGCCCTATTGTATATTTCATAAAAATCATGTTCAAATTACATATTTCGTCTTTGCAATGTAGTTGACGTCCAAGGCCAGTGATATTGCCTAAGGTTTATTTTTCATAACTGGTTGCCATCATGTTGTTCAATTTTCTCACCGCACTACCTCGCTTCATTCAGGTAATTATACATTGTATGCAATATAACAGGAAGGAGACATCAGATAGATGTATGAATCGTTCCATTTGAATAATTTGGTTAGATATAGCAAATCGTACAAACCTCGTCCATACTTCGTGTTGAAACTATCCTGAATTGTAAGGCATGATGACCCATCCCCGCGGCATACACCGCATCGGTCCTCCACCGCCCCTGAGCTGACAACATTATCACAACCTACCATCTGAAGAAAAAAAAAGTATTTTTAAAAGGTGCTAATCACTAAAAAATATTTGTTCTTCTGTATGATTGGGGTTCCATATGGATATGCTATATTCAAAATATTAGCTTCATATAATACAAAAATACAGAGATACTGCAAGTTTAAATACACTCTCCATTAACATAAAAATGAACTAATTGTAAAAGTAGGCTACTTCACGCACCCGTACACACTCGCTCAAAATATGATCCGCACGGAACCCAAGTTTGACATAGATGCCGTGCGCGTTATCTTTTTAATTTTCTTCACATATACAAACTTGTACAGAGAGAAACTTTTGTGAATGATTTGAAAGGTTTTTTTCTGTTTACACATCATAGCAGTACAAAAAAAAATGTTTTATTAAAGGTTATTGGTACACCTCAAATAAAATAAAGATCACAGTTAACATTGTTTGTCACACGATAAAAGTATATCATAGTTCTACCAGTGTATGTCAGCGATCATTATGTTTTTTCCAGGCGTACAAACTGTATGTAAGTTTTTTAATTCCTAGATGAATTATGTTTTCTCCCAGGGACATGAATCCATTTGAATTAAAAAGAAATATTCATTTATAAGGAGGGGTGCCTCTGATGCACCCCTGCCTTCTATATATTCTGTTCTATATATTCCATTGATAATAGAATGTCCCATAGAAAAACAATGGCATAGTGGAATATAAAAATATTACAAAAATATAGGCAATATAGTTACTTTCAGAGAGACATGAATTAGGCACACGTCCATGAAATACAAATGTCGTTAAATCAAGTCAATGTGATATATTCACAAATACCGTAATGTTGAGCACTTTACGCCATGTCAATGATAAGCTAGATTACTCTTTAAAGTTGGGAGGCACTCGTTTTTTCTGAAGGTTCGTAATTCCGCAACACATATTTCTCGTATCAGAAGGCTCAAAATTCCGAACATTTAATGCATTATTCCGATGATTCATTCTTCCGAGACAAAAATATGACTCATAATTCCGAAGGTTTGTATTCCGAAAAACGATACAGGGTTTTGGAAATATGAACCCTATTTAATTTTCGGAGGGATATGACCTTCAGAAAATTATGAACCTTAGAAGGAACGAACTGGCGGAATTACAAACCTTCGGAACTACATGAACCTTCGGAAAAACGAACTCATACCTGACATATACCGTCAATGCAGATATCACGTGAGAAGCGAGTACAGGGAGTTCCATTGGTCACGTGATCTGACTTCTTCTTTATCAATGCTTGATCACGACGTCTGCAAAACAATTCACAAGGTTTATCTACAAAAAATAGAACGAGAGAAGTTGATTGTTTATCATTATATTAGTCTAGAAGAAAAGAGTGAAAAGACAAAGAAAAATACAGAAAGAAACATTGTCAGAATAGAAAGAAAAGGGCAGAAGTAAAATTACACAATTTCATACATTCTGTTCAAAAGATACTACTACATTTTAAGGAGGAATTCTTCACCATTTTATTTATGATTCAGGCCCCTCTGTCACATCACCTCCCCCCCCCCCCCCCCCCCCCCCCCTCAAAAAAATAATTATATATATTTCCCAAGAAAAGTACCCACTTATTACACCTTTGTCTAACAATGGAAAATGTAGATTAACCCTTCCCAAAGGACTTTGGTGCTGATCTTCAGGGTCCATGGTGAGTAAAAGAATTTGAGGCGAAATGTTGCCAAGGGCCGCTCAGTATTATGGCCGGTTGATTTGTGGTATTAGACACGGTTGGTAGACCCTAAATATTTTCTAAGGTTGAGTGAGTGGGCCGGTCGCATCAAGATTTCCCAACCGAATTTCAGTCCCAAACCATCCCTGCGGGGCTGGGATTCGAACCATCAACTTTTAAATGAATGAACCACTACGCCACGCACCTTCGACATCGACTGGGATCCATGCGAGTTGGGTACCATTCGATTGGATTGTATCATATGTGCTGCACTGCATGGCACGAACACTCACTGATTCATGAACGCAATCCTAGAAAAAAAAAAAAAGCAACGATGACTTATACTACATGGAATGAATGCCACAAATACTGTATGTGTTACTTTGAAAGTCGAGATAAGGATGAAACAATTCGGTGCCAATTATATAAAGAGGCGAGCGACAACTGATGAAGGCACCGTTGTACACCTACCGGCAAATACAGATTTATTCGACGATATATATATATATATATATATATATTTTTTTTTTTTTTTTTTTTTTTTAAAGACATTGTATACAAGAAACATATGTATAATTACAATAAGAAATATAAAACGAACTTAAGCAATAACTTAATATGTTGAGAGATTTTCATGAGAAAATAGGGGTCCTATCAAATGATAATCCCCCTGTAAGAAACAATTCCATTAGTACAACCATATTTGAAGTTCACAACTATGAGGCATCTGAGAGGTGCTCCATCCCCTCGGATCTACCACTGATACATGTCTAAACGTTGCAACTATAAAAATATATATTTTCCATTTGTATCATATCTGTTAGTGTAAGTCCAAGTTGTAGCGTGTCCCGTACGTCACAGACCACATGATCTTAGATTTTAGTACATCTGATCATTGTCATAATAGCAATACTAGAGCTTTAATTCAGACCAGGGGGTGTTTCACAAAGACTAAGATTGACTTTAAGTTGGACTTAAAGATAAACTCCAGTACTGGTAAAAAAAAAAAAATTAATTCTCACAGAATCAAACGAAACTTACACTGAATGTTCAAGATTACAAATAAATGACATGTGCCAAACAATTTTGGAAGAAAAATGTATACTGGCTGAGTAATGAGCATAGAAAGACAAGGAAACCAAGGTAGTACCATCCCCGACACCATGTGTGTTGTCCCATATATAGCTTTCTATGTGAGTGTTTGTTACTTTACCAAGACTCGGTCAAATTTATTATGATTTTGATGACTCCAGAACCTTACAGTGCACACCAATACTTACATGCTACATGATCAACTGTTTCTGATCCTTTCACACCTTTTCTTTCACAATGCAATCGCATTACCAGTACTAAAGTTTATCTTTAACTATGGCAGGCCATTCTTGTCACTAGTTCCTCTAACCATTCCTGGGATTGGTTTCTCAAGGGACGTACACATCGTGGTCACAAATGTACAGAATTTACCTTTTTGATAGTTCATTATTGAAGGGAAAAATAGTATCTAAAGATCATAATTGAGAGGAAAATGGTAAAAGCAAATAGTGGCATGAACAGCCTCCAACTTAAAGTCAATCTTATTCTTTGTGAAACACTCCCCTGATACATTTGAAGTCAGAATAATTATGTTCAGAACTTTATAGCACTTGGTGGCGTACAGGGCAACAAGTGACCAAAACCTTATAATTGCCCCTTTCTGCACCGATTACATGCCTGCCAGAATGAATGAGCGTCTTATATATCTTTGACCAAGGTACGTTAAATCGATGTTTCTGAACCCTTTATTTTGTCATGCTTCCATCTACTTGGTTTTCAAAATGAGTTAATTCAAGTAAATAGTATACGTACCTGAAGCTTACACATGGTATACTTCTTTCTCTCACCAACACAGTATCTTCCTCCGTGAGATGGACTACAGGAGTAATGGTAACAAAAATATGATTAGTTTTTCTGAGTCGATATTCGTAAAATTTTATCCGGCATGACTCGACTGGAGACTCAACGCAGTTGTGTGAGTGAACGAACACCGATTCGCAAGAGCATGACATGGTCATTATCCTCCAGCGCCCCAGACGAAGCGTTTGTTCAAAACGCACATGGAAGCTGTTTTTTAGTTTGCAGTTCAGTTCGAAAATTGCTGCACAATGTACAATAAACCCATGTTATGATCTAAGCTACGACCACTAATCAGATTACGACCGTAACCCAGCGATATCAAAAATTGTGTATCTGCATTATGATCTTTAGCATTTTGCACATAGAAAGTTTGTACATCAATCATTCTAAGATTGGTGCTCTGTCAAGTGCACATAAATTTCTTTACTCCATTGCGATACATGTATTTCTTTGGGAACTATAAACCGTTATACTGTGTACTACAAAGTCGTTAATGAAATGGTAGATGGCGATCTGAATGTCAGAGAAGAATACCTTGGGTTGTTACAATGTCTCTCTTTAGACTTGACGGCCCGTCCACATGTTAGTGAACACTCAGAGTACTCGCTCCATGGACCCCATCCGCCATCGATTACCACGGGATGATCATCGATGTCGATACACTCTCCAGATATACACCACTGAACACAATCAAAGAAGAGAATATATCTTTACCAATTATCATACATAATATCGTTGGCTTTGATAGGATCTGGGCCTCTAGGAAGAAGAGAGCCATTGCATTGGTGACTTTGAAGAGAGTAATTCAGTCATAATCTTTGTATATAAATATTTGTTTTATGTTTATATTTGCTTATATTTGTGTATATATGTTTTTAGACCTTACAAATAGAACAAGCCAAATCAAGTATTTGTAAATATGACGGCAGGTTGAGGTAGTGATTTGAGGATTAAATTGGCCGAGACTGTTTGTGAATGTGACATGTACTCGAGTATTCAATAACAGACTTTTGTAAAACCATATTGTTCTTACACTCTTTATCAATTTGGGGGACGACACTTTATCTATCTGACCTCACCCTTGTTTTATGAATTTGCATTAATTGTAAGATCTAGCGTAACATTATGAATCCGAAGTATATTCAAATTAATGAAGCATTCATAGACGGACTAGCCGGACTGAAATTCGGTTGGGGAATTTCGATGTAACCGGTCCTCAGACCACTTATTGATGGGGTCTCAAGCCAAGTATCTGACAGCCCGTGGAGAAACTATCCTAAGCTTCCCATGGCCAGTCCACTTCTGGAGGCCTCGATAAAATGTCTAGCTAGGAAACCCCTAATTGTGTAAGATTACACCACTAGATGTTTGAAGGTGATCGACAGAAAAGGGACCCTTAAAGCCCGTCTGTACTAGTTTGGCAAGGAGGGATTAGACCTCCCTGCAAGGTCAATGACAAGTGGTTATCTCATCAAATCAGCTCTCAATTGACATAAGAAAAAGAGGATCATGGGGACCAACAGGCACCGATTAGGCATTATTTGCTATATAGAGGGCGCAAGTACATTGTGTAGCTATAAGTATTACAGTGGGGCTTTAAACCATACTAACCTTGTCTTTCCCACACCGAGTACCCTGTGCAGCTGCTGTCATACGTGATCTCCTCATGACTCCTACGCTACACCACAGGGTAGTACAGAGATCAGACTGGATTCAGCGAATTGGAGTGATGGAGTATAAGCAAGCAGAGTTTAGAGAAAGAGATAGAAATATAAAGAATAGAGGATGAAAATGAAAGTTGGAAAATAAAGAGGGAAAGTTAAAAGAATACAGATGGATAAAGAAAGGATTGAAGTGAGGAGATAATTAGTGAAGAAGGGAAAAACAGATTTCAAATAAAAGGAGAGACATTATTTAAAGTAGAAATAAACGTTAAAGAATGTTGGGGTACTAAATCAATGTAAAATGCTGTAGTCGTGTTCATGCATTAATTATGAAACATAATCCAAACAATTGGAATCTCTTGCTAAATAACCAGTTACTTTGTAAATTGATACTTACTGACTAAATAGATATACAATGGCAGAGTAGGCCTATCTCATACAAATATGACATAAAATGTTATTTTCTTCATCTGCCTACTTCCTACTTTCTTCAGTATACAGTACACAGGAGGCCATTTCGAAGCGAGCGATGTTATGTCGGGCCAATTTGAAAATAGGGATATAAAAGCAAAACATTTTTTTTTTTAATGCCCATTTATTTCAAACATTCCAAAACTGATCGACTTCTTGACTCTTTGTCTACCTCGCTCTTCTTATTTATCCATCACAGAGTGGTAGTTGAAATTTGTCCTTGTCTTTGAGATATTAAGTGTAAGATAATCGCAAAGATTCTTACCTCAAACATCGGACTGGCAGTTGCATTCGGTCCGTACTGTAGACGGCATTGGTGGTCTGCCGAGTACATGACACCCGGTAGAACCTTCGGATAGTCGTAAGGTGTTGATGATGGCATATCCTCTAAGCAACTACCCCGTCCACTACTGCAAAAATATAAATTTTACATGCACATATATTGAATTTTCACGACATGATTCAGAACAAATTCCAATCACTAATGAACTATCATCTTTTTGTGAGAAATGTGAGTAATTCGGCCATACATTAGTCATTCTGATTGCAATTGCTTTTTTTTATGATGGGAATTTTTAAGTAAAGCAATCTCTAAATCGTATATTCATTCTTTTACAGAAAAAAATGTTCTTCTGTCAAGCCGTTCAGAGTCCGAATTTCCTTCCATCCCACCGCTGTCGCCAATGTACTCTAAATATCAAGTGATCTACTTTATGCTGTCGGTAGATCATGTGGTGAATGTAAGACCACTATAAATTCATGAGGACATCCCATAATTATGAACAGGCCTTACATTTCCGTCGCTCCAACCATAATTCTGTTACTCTGCTGCTGTAATCCCTGGTACAGGTAAACCATGAAGTGGGTGTAAGATCACCTCCAATACATTAAGAATGATTATATCATATCATATCATATGAGCAATGTTAAGCCCGAATGGCCTCAAATCCCACTGCTGCCACCATTATAATTTTCTTCTTGCTGAAATTTACTCACTGGTACAGTAAACCATGTAATGGGCGTAAGACCACTTGGAACCCGGGAAGACGTCACAATTACGGACCGCTGTCCATAATTGATTTGATGTCTAAATATAAAAACCAAAATGGCCTCATGATCCTACCGCTGCCGCCATATTTGTACTTACTCTAGGAAACGAGTGATGTATTCTCTGCTGCAGGAGGACCATGCTGTGGGTGTAAGACCACTAGGAACCCGTGAAGACATCACATATGGGCCACTCGGATCATCGTCAAACGAGCATGGGTTATCAATGCCGTCATGCTGCATGCCAAAGCTATATGAGGGCAAACCATAACAAATTGTTGTGAAGTTTTTATTTGACTTTACCGTAACGACAAAATACTGATTACATAATCATGACGGTCGAGTGCATGAACTTTTGATAGAACCGTGATGTTAATCATTGAGGCTTCTCCCTCAAAAAATAATTATCTGCAGACTGAAATTATGCCAAATATTAAGTTGAGAGCAGGAATAGTTAGCATGCATACATTTTTAATATTAGATGATATTGCGATTTCGTTCACAATCTGATCTTATTTGGATAGTATAGTGTGAGATGGTTTTAACCCGAGGTGTATTTAGGGAGTGCAGAGGCGGGGGAAGTGCCCAGGGTGGTGCTTGAAAGGCGCACAAAATAGAAAAAGAGAGAAAGAGAAAGGGAAAGAAAACCAATAAATTTTAGGATCTTTAAAGAATATATATGCATCCCCATTCAATGCCAAAATGCGTTATAATATTTTGTTACAGTCTCATAAGACAACAATTTCTGAAGATTGGTCACGTTACTCTCTCGCTTGTGTCTCTTCTGGATGTTGTTATTTGGTACTCCATAAATTGGAGTCTTAACGGGTTCAAATTTTAAAACAAAAATAACATTGCTTTGCTTCCCGACTTGTTCGCATTTTGAAGTGATAAACTTCGGAGCAGGGGGTCCATCTTTCGGATGGTGACGTTAAAGGTCGGTCCCCAGACGTAAATAATCATATCTGATTGATACACGTCTGTAAAAAAAAAACAATTACACACACCAAATGTATTGTTTGCCCCGGAAGTCATTCGGCTAGATATGACACTGATTTACGCTTTATCCTTACTTGTGTCCCATCTCGTGCGCCACGGTGAACCCAACAGCAAGGCCGTTGTCTTCGTTGATGCTACAGCTTCGCTTCCTATTACACATGCCAGACACGTGGGCCAACCCCAACGTGAAGCAGATATCAGAACCACGACACAGGTCCTTCCTTCAAAGCAAATTCAATAATTATAGATAAATAATAATAATAAATAATAAAAAAGGTGCTTATAAAGCGCTTACCACCGAAGTCTCTAAGTGCTGAATGTATCATTGAACCATTCTAAATTTCTAAATTGCATATACAACTAAATAAAATCATTATCCGAAAATGAAAATGAATTTAAAGTTGTGTGTAGTCTCTAGTTAGGCCTACTTGAAACTATTCGGACAACAATTGAATTTCGTTATGTTTTATTCACGATCAGAAGAGGGTAAAAAGACAAAAGGAGAAAGGGTGAATGTAGACAGGGTGAAAAAGATAAGGCAGGAAACTGTAAAGTGTCAGAAACATAAAGAGAATCACTAAACATTATAAACATTATAAATGTTCACTATTATTATTATTATTATTATTAAAGAGAATCAATAAATATATATATACACTGTATTATATAGGGAGAAAGAGAGAGAGAGAAAGAGAACAAAAAGAAGAGAGCATGAATGGGATTGAGCTCACCTGGTAAGAAGTATTGCGTTGTCATGGTGATTTTGTTGCTCGTCCCCTTCCGGGTTCAATGTGTCTTGCCATGCGCAGAAGCTATTTAATGTGTCGTCTGCGTTGTTAGAGATCTCTAGGTCGTCCTATAATAAAAGAAGTAATTCATTTTTTCAATTCGTTTAATTTATTTACCACTTCTCATAAAAAAAACATTTAACAATTTACATACAATATCTGATTAACACAACCAAACAAAACAAGAAAATAACATAACAATATTAAAAGAATTTTAAGCACCTAGAAGTAATACTTGAGACTGTGGTGGAGCCAACAGAGGCCATTGGCATGTCAAGGGCTGGTCTCCAGGAATAAATTAATAATATATAGGTAGGGACAGAACATAATGAAGTACACAACAAAAGGGAAACAGGCGGTCTGTGTGAAGGAAAAGTATACACAAAGAATATTTGAGCATAAATAATTCAGGTGGTGTAGTAAGTATTGTATATGATAATGTATATGATAGTAATGTCTAAACTCAGAACTGACTGCTGAGTAGAAGTTGAAATAGACATTTACAATAAACAAGATAAACATAATCCAAGAAATACAAACAAATTAAACGTAATAGAGCAAACGATAGAAAATTCACAAAGGTCAATGTTAATTACATTTACTCATCAAACTGACTGACACTATGATTCTAGATTGTCATTAATTTAAAAAAGCAAGAAATATGTCAAAAGATAATTTTAAAAAAGAGGAAGAAAAGAGGATAAGGATTCAGGTTACGAAGAAGAGTGGTAATATTGCAAATCAAACTTGCTATCAAATTGGATTGGACACCCCCCCCCCCCCCCCCCTCTCTCTCTCTATCTCTCTCTCTCTCTCTCCCTCTCTCTCTCTCTCTCTCTCTCTCCCTCCCTCTCAATCTCTCTCTCTCTCTTTCTCTCTCTCTCTCTCTCTCTCTCTTAAAAAGAATAAATTCCAGCCATGATTCACCTGTTGATCTTCTAAGAGGATCAGACGCACGAGGGCGATGTTCACCAAGTTCCCTATGCTCGGATCACGATAAAACTTAGCCACCTGTGTACGCAACAAAACGAAACAAAATCATTCAGCGATTTATTTGTTGAAAGTTAGACTGAATATCAGTACAAGATTAAAAGAAAGCAGAATAATTTCTGATAATATATCGTCGGCCAATCTCTTTATCTCATTTTAAAAAATACACAAAAGGAATGAGCGTTGGAGTTTTTACATATATCTTCCAAAAAAAATTCACCCCCTTTTATGTTTGATTGGATCTGAAATATTTTTAGTGTCATCACTTCCATGCCTAATTCACAAACCTGAACAATGAACCGCAGTATTATCTCTGGAAGAATTATTTTGTCAATACTGTTTATTTACAAATTGTTACCAATTTATACTTCAATATACTAGATAGCAATGTTATGTTACGAATGTGCAAATTATACGATTCGGAATATGTTAATTCCAGGAGATGATCGAGTTGATAGTTAATAAACCACGAATGATCGAATCAAAGGAAAAAAATCGTCTTGATTTTGTTATTGTATTAAGTTAATTAAAGTTAAAAGTTGTTGGAGGCGGACATTGCCCCGACCCAACAGATCGGGGGCTTGTCCGGTAGTCGAACCCGGGACCTCTCGCACCCCAAAACTCATTGAATTGAATCAAATTGAGTGATAGCTACCAGATTCATGATGGTGAGCACATATGTTTCGATGTCCTCGTCCTTGTGATATTCAATCATGGACTGGTCGACGACCACTAAGGTTTCCACAGTTCGCTCCATGCTCACTGACTTTCGTACCCGACGTCGAGCTATCCTCGAAGTAGGGTCGTCATGGTGCCATGTACCTGTAAAATAAAATAGGGGAATGGAATGTCATTTGACGGGCATACTGGATGCGGGGAATACTCCAAGCTAAATTGAATTGAAATGAATGTATTTATTCACCACCATTGAAAACATCGAAACAAAAGAAAAATAAATACACAATGACAATGTCAATATAACATAAATATAAACATGACATGAATTAAAATACATGTTTTCTGCAGCGATATACATTATAACAAATTATATAAATAGTTATATAAATAAATTAGTGTCAAGAGTAAAATAATAAATGACTATTTACAATGAGTTTGTGGTCGATGGTAAAATAGAGTAAAAAAAATAGCACATGTGCTAGTCGAGCCTGACTCTCGTTATCTAAAGCCTAAAATAAAGTTAAAGCAAAATACACGATGGGTTTCCGAAGTTCGAGTTGTTTAACCATTAACTTGCCACCAGGGGCGTCGCTAGACCTTTTTCAGTGGGGGGTGTAGAGGTCAACGATTACCGACAAAACTAGCCACCAATTACCGACAAAATTAAATGTCCAATATCTACACATTTAACCCTATAAACCCGGGGCCGAAGGCTAAATTGTTTTTCCTATGGAATATTTGTAGTACTTGCGTATGCGCAAATGGTCATTTTCCACGACGACACAAATATACGAATTATTTCGTCAACTTAGTCAGCATTCATAGCTATATATTTTAATGCAGGCGCGAAGCTAGGATCTTATTTTAAGGAGTGGCGGTAGTGAGCAAGCGAAGCGCGCTCATTAGGGGTGTGTGGGTGATAGGCCTTCCGCGCGAAGCGCGGAAGCTTAGACGTTTCCTGAAATTATTAGGAAAAGAAGACGATTTATTGCACCGTTCTCGACTGTTAATCCTGAATGAAGTTTCCCCCCCCCCCTCCCGCGCAAAGCGCGAAAGCTTTGACGTTTCATTATAAGACTGTTAATCCTTGTCTGAATTCAGTTTCTCCCCCTTTGACGTTTCATTAAATTATGAGAAAAAGCAGACGATTCGGTGTACTGTTCTCGACTCTTAATCCTTATCTAAATTCAGTTCTCCCCCTCCCACGCGAAGCGCGGAAGTTTTGTTTGAATTATTAGAGAAAGAAGACGATTCGTTGAACCGTTTTCGACTCTTAATAAGCCCTAATTGTCTGAATTCAGTTTCCCCCTTAAGCGCAAAGCGCGCAAGCTTTGACGTTTCCTTAAATTTGTAGAGAAAGAAGACGATTCGTTGTACCGTTCTCGACTCGTCTTAATGAAGTTTTCCCCTTCCGCGCGAAGCGTGGAATTTTGGGCGTTTCGTCACAATATAGAGAAAGGAAGACGATTCGTCGTACCGTTATTGACTCTTAAACCTTGTTTGAATTTAGTTTCTCTCAAAAAAATTAAATTCTGATTTCTTTAGCTAATAGTGATATTATAGGAAAGTGAAACTTCGAGAAAATACAAGTATTGTAGTTGTAGTCACTCTCGAAGTCGTCACAGCGGATAAAAAGTCACAGTTCGTAGAGGAAAAAAACTTGTCGGCCGACCGACAATATACATCTCACCGACTTCAAACTTCTGCATTGATATAGTACACAAGGATCGAGCAAGAATACCGACACAGCTGACCCGACACAGCAATATATTTACCCGTGTCTTTCTTGCTCCCCCGACGAGACGACTCCACCCAACAACCCCCTTCTCTCTTTTACTCCCACTCCTCCTCTCTCAGACTCTTACCTCCCCCCCCCCCCCCCCCCCCTCTCTCCTCTCTGTCACCCCCCGTTTCTTTTCTTTCCCTTTTTACTCTTTTTCTTCTTTTTTTTCTTCTTTTCTTTCTTTTCCTTTCTTTCCTCTCCTCCCTCTTTTTCTTTTTCTTTCTTCTCTTTTCTTTCCTTTCTTTTCCTTTCTTTCCTCTTTTTTCCTTTCTTTCTTTTCTTTTCCTTTTCTTTTTTTCTTTTCTTTCCCTTTCCCTCTCTTTTTTCCCCTCCCCCTTTTCTCTTTTTTTCCCGACGGCAGCGCAATTTTACCGACAATATCCTGACAAGTGGGGGGTGTCGCACCCCCACACCCCCCCCCCCCCCCCCCCCCCCCCCCCCCCCCCCCCCCCCCCCCCCCCTTGGCGACACCCCTGCTTGCCACGTACATTATACACTCGCGTAAGGTAAATTGTCACGAAATTGCAGCTTCGCAATGGTAATTCCCGAGTCACATCATCGAATTAAACCGATCGACTTTTGGTGTGATAGTTTGTTCGGTCTGTTGTATGTCTGGTGTCGGTTTGTTGGTCTGACTGGGGTGTAAACTTAGCGCCCTCTGCATGTATTCACCATTTATATGTATATGGAGCGCGTGGTATATAGTGGTTCAGTGTAGGTATGTGCATAAGTCTTGCTTTTGCATTTCGTAACATGCATTACTTCTTAGTTTAAAGATAATCTCCAGTTCTGGTAAAAAAAAAAATAATAATTCTCACAGAATCAAATGAAATTTACACTGAATGTTCAAGATTACAAATAAATGACATGTGCCAAACAATTTTGGAAGAAAATGTGTACTGGCTGAGTAATGAGCATAGAAAGACAAGGAAATTAAGGTAGTACTAGCCCCGACATCATGTGTGTTGTCCCATATATAGCTTTCTGTGTACAGTGCTTGTTACTTTACCAAGACTCGGTCAAATTTATTATGATTTTGATGACTCCAGAACCTTGCAGTGCACACCAATTCTCACATGCTACATGGTCAACTGTTTCTGATCCTTTCCACACATTTTCTTTCACAATGCAATCGCATTACCAGTACTAAAGTTTATCTTTAAGCGAAATCGCAAAGTCCTTTTTTTTTTAGAGTTTAGGATCCAATCTTCTTCTTCAGTTTTTTCCTTCACGACTGAATAACAGTCACACATGGATGAACCTATTTAGCCTTCTGATTTGTGAAGTCCCAGTAATTTAGCAAGACACAAAAAGGTTCATCTTAAACTTGTGCAGCAGTATATTCAAAAGTCCAATATGTTTGATCTCAAGAGTGGCATTTTACATGCAAGTCTTCTTTCCGGGGTCTGTGACTACAAGACTAGTGCATCAAAACATTCGTGACCTTAGGAGGACAAGGACGGCATGTCATAATTGACAGGTGTAAGGGGTCATACAAGGTCACACGCGACAAGCAGGTCGCTAATAGATGACCTTCTCATTGCGTAATCGTGGAATGTCCACACGCCGCCCTAATGAGGTCAGACCAGGGAAATGTGTCATCCCCTGATACACAAAGACGGAGAGGACGCTTTCAAGAAGGTAGTCATACATCGCCCAAACACATTTTTAACAAAGATGTAGAAATATTTCCAAGTTTAACCATGTTTAACTATTATTATATGAAAGTTTGGTTTGTCATAAGTATTTAGTAATTTCAGTTGCGTAAGTTTTATCTTATTATAATCCACATGCATCGAAAATGTGCATTTTCATATGATGTCTTAGTTGTTTACAAATGCTTTTATTGGCTATTGGCATCTTAATATTATCGATATGTTATAAGAAGATGTAGGGTTTGGGATACGAAGGTCGATTGATTAATGTAGTGTGGGCGCGTCCATAAACAGGCGACTTGCTGAAATGCTTCCCATCCCAGGGAGTGGAGAATGCGCGGAATAGAAAATCGAACCCGGTGTCCGAGGTAGTAGTAATATCGTAAGTCCTTTGTTCGGTTGTAACTGGTATTAAAGCGCTTCATAAGAAACAGTTATTATAATTACTAACGTAATTATTATTTCATCTTTATCATTATTAGTTCTAATATTATTATTTTTCGACTTACCGTTTTCTGAACAGAAGGCATTATTAGGAGTCGAATTCCTCCTTCCTCGGTTCAATAAAGGTTTGTAGATGATATGCGCACCGTCATCACTCTCCTTGTCATATGTCGATGCATTGACGGGTTCGATAAAGAAATCTTCCTCTTCTCCTAGTGAAATGAGCCCCCTCTGTCAATGTACATGAGACAAAATATAATATATATATAAGTCAAAATATAAGTCGGTCAAACCAACACGATGATGGCATATCGTTAATAGTACTTTATAATCATTATTTAAACAAGGAATTATAATTTATAAATGTAATGCTTCCTGGGAGAAATTTCAATTATTAAGTTCCAAGATTTTTTCTGACTTTTTTTTTCAATACAGATCGATCAATCGATCTTATTTACTGGGTGTAAGCTACAAATATGTTTAAATAAGGAATTATATGTTGAACGTGAACATAGAATGATGACGTCAATGACAGCAAGATTCACAATGATACTTTTGGCGAGGAGAGTAATTTCACATTATTCGACATTTTTGGGGCACATCGCAAATTATATAATTCCTCTACATTTGTCGGTTACATGAAAATCTTCTTTCCACCCCTATCTTTCTCAAGGCATTAATGACATCCTATGAATGCCAGAGAGATTCGGTAGGGTAAATAACAAACTGAATGGACTGTAATACAACTTATAAATGAATATTCTTCCCCAATATTTCTACTAAAATAGTATATGACGATATAACAAAAAGGCTCACCAATCCACGACACACGTTGACAGCGACCTGTGAATTTGCGTGGCCACGAACCACTCCATGATAAGAGCAATGACGATGACGTTCATACGCTGGTTGAAAACGTGTTCGAGATACATTCGACGACGATCGTCTCTCCAGGACGAAGCCAGGCGAGATCAAACCTTCGTTCAACGTCAGTATCAAATGGAAATCCTTCTCCTTTGTGGCAAACATGTACTGCAGGTTTTTGTGATGCTGCGACATCGAGGAAGACGTTGACCGACGATGAGGACTTTTGAAATCATCCTGGATTACACGCGGATGCACGATCTCGATATAGGACGAACGTTTGTCTAAAACCAACGGATTCATGTTTGAATATATTAAATAGGTCATAAAGATAATGTTATGACACACACATGCACACAATCTAATGTGAGTGTAATAAGAAAACCCGGAAAAAGAGCGAGAGAAGAAGATAGGGATGGAGAGAGGGCTATAATGAGAGAGAGAGAGAGAGAGAGAGAGAGAGAGAGAGAGAGGGGGGAGCAGAGACAGACAGACAGACAGAGGCAGAGAGGGGACAGAGAGACAGAGACAGAGAGAAGTGGAAAGAAGTTTAAAAATGGAGAGAGAAAACACAAGAGTGATTAGGGGAATGAGAGAGGGGACATGGGGAGGTGATAGAGAGAGGGGGAGGGAGAGATGGAGAGAGAGGGGGAGAGAAAGAGAGGGGAGAGAGGGAGAGAGAGGGGGGGTTAGATACAGAGGGTGAGAGAGAGAGAAAGAGAGAGAGAGAGAGAGAGAGAGAGAGAGAGAAATCATGGGGAAAGAGAGGGAAAGAGAGAAAAAGGAGCGTGTTGGAATGCGTCTCCTATTTTACAGGTTCACAATCGACTAAAATAGAAAGGTTTATTTTTATAGATAAAATCAGTATAGAATATGTGGTGGTTATGTGGTGGTTATTTTACCTGACTGCTAAGAAAGCATGAATGCTTGTTAGTAAGCAACCAGACGGCCGACGGCTTTAGGTCCTCTCCGAGGGACCTGGTAATGAGGATTAATGCCTTACCAAAGGGCACTAGCGCATCGACTTGGTTTCGAACCCGGGTCACCGGACTACGAGACCACTGCTCTACCGACTGAGCTATCGCTCATTCATCTATATTAATATGATGTTATGGATGCAAATGGATCCAAATCCTACCACAAGGACACGATCCCATTGTTTTGATTTAGTCGAAAAATGACATTTTCAAACGGAAAGAAATACAAGAAAAAGCGGAAACAAATCATCAAGAAACTAGGCAGACGAGAAAGTCACAAAACACAAAACTTTAGCAAGTTTATTTTGTATTTGACAAAACACCAGGATTTCTACTCGAAGAACATTAGCAATGGCAATTTGCCAAAATATTTCGATACGTCACGCAAAAGTTCCTAACTAATAGAGTTTGATACATTCTTCTTCTTCTTTTTTTTTGTGTATTTTTTTTTTATTGAAAGTACAACTCAACGACATAACATATTTACAACAGTATCATATCGATAAAGGAAATTGATGTATACAGAACACTTTTTCTTGTTTGTGTTTAAAAAGTGTT